>PVHY01007262.1:0-68576 GCA_004024945.1 Uropsilus gracilis
GGGATGGACGGATTCCTCCAAAAGGATCCCTTCTCTTCAACAAGGCTCAGCCTCGCAGCTGCTGCACGGCTTCAACCAATTGTTTCCATCCCACGTTAAACGTTTGGGTACCGAGGAATGACAGGATACACAGCGACTTTAAGGGCAGACTTCCCATTCACATGCACGGAAGCATCTCGTGATTAACGGAGCGTCCAGCATGCTGGTGGCTAACCCAGGGCTCGGTCTGGGACGAGCTCACAGCACGCAGTCCGGGCCGCAGTTCCCCCGGGATGGCGAGGGCTGCGCTCCGCCACCATCCGCAGGTCAGAGGTGCGAGTGTCACTTGTGGAGAAAAGGGAAAGACACAGCTTTTATGCCTAGAATTTTACTGCAACAGGGACAAGGTCAGAGCTGATGCGGCCAGACAGAAAAGGGAGGCGCAGAGCCAACCTTGAGCAGACGGCAGCAACATTAACTGCGCACAGGGAGGGGGAGGCAGGGTTTTCACTTGAAGGCGCAAACGTAAACACTGCCCAAGCTGCTAGTCCTTCGACAGGGAAGGAGCCGTAGGTCGACATGGCGTGGTCTCGGCGCAGTCTCGAGAGCTGGGTCTTAACGTCTGTTGATCTTTGGCGCATCTGTCACTGCAGAGACTCCCCCCAAGGCAGTAAGCACTTCCAGACCACGATTTTGCATGTTCCTTTTAATCATCTTTACATCAAAATGTAAGGCTGCAAAAAGGCAAACTGAAATGTTGGGCTATGTGGGATGGTTTTAATAAAGAGTTCTGCATACAGTACCTTACATATAGAACAGTGTTGTTTGCAAATTTAAATAATATCGAATGTACAGTGGCATGTATTCTTATCAAAGATAAATTCAAGTGTCCTGTCTATCAGTTCTAAAATGCACTTATCCGGACGCTAGAACTGATACACAGAATGAGGCATAAAATATTCAAGTGTTATGTCACCAAATCGCCTCCTCTGAACAAGCCTTTTCCCCCTTTTTAAAAAAGCTTCAAAACCTGTACATACACTTTAAATTTTTAAAAACAGTCTGTTAAAAGGTAACATTTCATGTTAACCACCAACCCTTATAGACTATGGTAATAAAACTAGATATGTGTAGATATAAATATGTGTAGGCTATGTACAGACGTGCGGGGTTCACTGCCCACGCGCACGGGCGCACGCCTGGCGCGCGGGGTGCAGCTCACAGGCGCACGGGCGGGCAGAGGACCTGGGCTCCAATCCAGCAAGAGCTAACGCAGCAACTTGGTTGCCTTTGGTTTCAGGGCTTCGTCCACGTGTGATCAAAGCGAAAAGTTCTGAGTGCGCGTGTATTTTTTAAAAATAAAATTCATCTCCGGAAACGAAGCTTTTCCAGTATTCCGCTACCAGCAGTTACAAAATCCACAGCCACACACCGACAGTTCCGTCACTCCTCATCCCAGCTGAGGCTACTTACAGGTTCTCGAAGGCAAACAGTGAGCGTCCTCACGACCCAACGGTGCGCAGAAGCGTGAAGACCGCGGTTCAACGCTGCGCATCGCACACAGCGCGGAGCCGGCTCGGGGGTCATCCGGGGCAGGGGGCGCTGGCAGCCCTGGGCAGGGCAGCCCGCAGCCCCGCCCATCCTGCCAGCGACGCCTTGGGCCTCCGGCACACGGCCCCCTCCGTGCCACCTTGTTTGGAACAAGCTCAGCGCCTGCGACACGTTACAATGATTTGGGGTCTGTCCTTCTCAGATAGGTTCATCATGAAGTCAGAGTTCTTGCAGCTATCTCCCCGGAAGGGAGACTTTTGTCAGTCTTTGATTAAGGACACTCGTCACCTAAAAACACAGCTCATGATCTGTCAAAGCTGAAACAGCCACACTTCGGAGCAGCTGGAGCAGACAGTTCCTGCGACAGCCTACAGGACTCTCCAGCACCTTCACTTCCTCCTCGATTTTGGTTTTGGCCAAATGCTGGTTTACAAGCACCACAAACCCTCCCACCACTAACCACCAAGCTGGGCCCTGCTCCTCCCAGGGGCATCGCGGGCTCCACGCAGTCACAGTTGAAGAATGTGGCTCACTAGATTCCTTGGGGGCAGGTCGCAGCCCACTCCAGGCCCGGGGCAGACAGCGCAGGGTCACGCGCGGCCGGCGTGGACACGTTCCATATTAGCTGCTTCCGCACGCTTGCTCTGCACCTTCCTTCTCAAGGTCCACCCACAGATGCCGCCAATCAGTTGCGGACCAAGCTCCAGCTCCCCCTCCACTCTGCCCTGCGCCATCGCTCGCGCGCGGGCAGCGCTGCCACGGGCCGGGCTGCGTGGGCGGCCCCCGCCCGCCGTCATACCGAGCAGAGCGCCGCGATCTGCTGCACTTTGCCCATGTCGAGGAGCAGCTGCTTGATGTGGCGCTTGAGCTGCGGCAGCCTGGCCAGCGGGTCGGGCGGCTCCAGCTCGCCGGTGAAGTCCAGCCAGCTCTCCAGCACTGCAAGAGAGAGGAGAGCGTGAGCGGGGCCCCTGGAAGAGGAGTGGCAGGGCGGAGCATGACAAGCGGGGAGGCGATGGCGGGGAGGTCAGCCCCCGCTCCAGCAGGCAGGCAGGCAGGCAGGCAGGCAGGCAGGCAGGCAGGCAGGCAGGCAGGCGGGCGGGCGCGCCAGGCCCCTGGGCGGCGGCATCGCACGAGGCTCATCCCACACCAGCGCGGCTCCCGGAGCCCCGCGAGCACTTAGACCCTTCCCCTGGGCAGACACTCGCGGCCAGACCCAAGCTGAACGGGTCCTCGTCATCTCCCGGGAGGGCGCACGGCAGCTGCCGGAGCGGCCCGAGCTGGCCAGCAGCCAGACCAAGCGCCGTCGGCTCCGGGAGGGGTGAAGCGGAGCCGGGCTCACCGCTGCGCTCAGCCCCGCGCCTGGCTTTGCTGTTTCTTCCCCAGAAGGGAAAGAGGCGGCGAGGTCCTGAGGCGGCCTTCCCTCCGCGAACTATCGCTGCTGAGCGCAGGGGCACCTTAGCCGCCTGAGCAAAGAGCAGCTCCGTCTACACTCGCTGATGAAAGGAGAAGGCGTCGAGTCACACTTTCTCCTCGAGCACCTGCTCCAAGCACATGGAAGCTGTTTCCTGAGGTCCTGAGGTGAGCTCCCGCTCGCCTCTTAGGGAGGAGGAGGAGCAAGCCCTGGGTGGGTGGGGGGGTAACCCGCAGGGCGAACACGAGTCGGAAAGTGCAGGCTGGACCCTGTCACGCGTGTCCAGTCTGCGCTGAGACAGACTGACAGTGTGGCCCATCTATCGCCCACGGCGTGCAGGCGGGCAAGGATGGGCAGAAGGCGCCGGAACAGCGCTGCTCACACGACCCGACCAGCCCGCGCCACGCAGCTGAGCCGCCACGGCAGCACCTCCGCAGCCTCGTCGCTAACGAAGGCACCGGCCCGACCTTTACCAGCAAGACCGAGAGGCGTGGGGGGGAAGGGACACTCCATGTATAAGCGGTTCTTTTTCTGAACATGCCCCGTGGAGAGCAGCTCCGCACGCAGCTCTGTAAGCGAGAACCACAGCTGCGTGGCTGCCCTGACGACCACGCCAGGGATGAGAACCGCCGGGCCCAGCCAAGTGACGTGTGCGACGAGGCAGCTGGGTACCTGAAGAAGCTCTCTCCCCCCTCGTGCTGTCACCTGAGTGACGCCCCGGCCCAGCCTTCCTGAGCTGACCACGGCCAGCTGATCCTTTTACATGAAGTGTCCCAAGTAAAGGCAGAAGGAACATCTGGTCAAAATGCCTGGCCTTTCCTTTCCAGGGGGCGGCAGGTCCAGCCTGCTCAGAGCGAGCGAGCTGCCCGCAGGAGCCAGAGACGTGGACGCCACCGCGCTGACCTGGCTCCATGTCAGGCTCACGCACCCGGCGGTCGGTCTCTTTTAGGGCAGCGCCGGCTTTGCCTTCTGATGCACCTCGGGGTCGCTAGACAGACGACGCCTGTGGGTGTTTATCCTTCGTTTTATGCAACCAAGCAAATCACCCACAAGAGACGTGACCGTGCCATCCTGTGCTTGTCTCCTGACGACACGCACCAGCTCTCCTGGGCGGGCGAGCACTGCAGGGTGGGAGCCTACTTCAGAGATAGCGCGAACCGCTGCTAGAAGGAACCGTCCTTCCTGTAAGGCTACGGACAAGCCTGCCATGCTCTGCAGGTGCCCCTCAACCTATGCCAAGGAGCCCCGCAGAGACAGACATCCTCCTCCCTGACGGGCTCTGCCCAACCTGTTGCCACTGGCCTTGGAAACGGCTTTGGAAATTTCCAAGTTGGCCCTGACTCGACTAATCAGCAGCCGTCTCCCTTCTACCACGGAGAACACTTGGGACTGAATCTCCTCCCAGCTCTGGGGTTACCGCCTGCTTTTCCGAGTGTTTACTTACGGCGGCGACTACCTGACTAGGGTGGACTGAAGAAAAGAAAAGCCCTGGCTTTAAAGTAGGGCTTATAGCCTCCTTCTCTTCTCTTCCCAGGATTCCACAGTCAGCAAGTAAAACAATGAATGAAAACCTCACGACCCTTCGCATGTAACCTGCAGGCTTGGCTCCCTAACCTCGACGCTTCCTGCAGCTGTTCACACCACCTGCATAAATGCTGACCAACGGGGGGGACTGATGTTCTACAAGCGCTTCTCCCCACGCCAGGGATGTCTCAGACCCTCAGACCATCATGATTCCCAGAGAAGACACAGTCGTCCCATGTCAGCTGCGCACTGCCGGGCGGACGGGCGGTGCTGCATGACCATCCACTCTCACACAGACCCTGGAGCAGCAACCAGCCGCGCGGCCACGAGCCTGTGGGGAGCCTGCGCAGCTGTGCCGAGTGGAACGGAGAGGGAGCAGCGACGCCCGTCTGCACGGAGGCACGGATGGCTTTCCCCTGGTCACTTAAAAAGCTTCTGTCCACAAGACAGCCAACACCTGCCCGCCGGGGCCATCCTGTGTTACCGTCAACTTCCTTCTCTATGAGGTCCATCCGGCTGGTGACCTCCCGCTGCACGTTCTCGATGTGGGTGAGGAGGTTGAGCTGCCACTGGAGGTGCGCGGCTCCTGGGTCGTCAGCGCCGCACGTGTCGTGGTAGACAAACACCGTGCTCTTCTCCAAGGGACTCTGCCGGAGAACCGTTGGGAAACAGAGTTGGGAGAGATGGGATGTCACAAAGGGATTTCGACCCTCGTCACCCAGCGTGATCACAACCCTGTGCGAGACACAACCCGACACCCAGAACGTCCTGGAGAGTGGGCGGGCTGCCGGCAGGGACTGGCAGAACCGGTGACATCAGCGGCGCGAAGGCTTTAAAGCAATGCGGGGAAGAGCAGACCAGCGGGCTGGGACCGGGTCTAATCGACCAACGGGGAGCGGACTCGACTGTGGTGTAGGATCAAGTGAGGTTAGGGGAGGACAAAGCCCTGCAAAGACGCAAGACGCGCAGCTGCGCGAGGTGCACACACGACCTGCCCTCAGGCCCCCCGGGCCGCGCTGACCCCACAGCAGGAAGGTGACGCTGACAAGGCCATCACGGACCATACATGTAACGGAGTCAGGGACACGTTAACGTGTAATGATGCTCGATAAAGGAGGCCGGAGCTACGACTAATGCCAGAGTGGCGCTTCCAACTGAAACTTGGCCACCAAAGGTCCCTCTCGAGACCCTCCCGGTGAACAGGGAGCCGCCGGCAGGTGTCTGACGGGCGCACCGCTGCGGGGACTTAGCTTGCGGTATACACAACACTTCGCATGAGCAACAGGCGCTTGCGGTACACACAACACTTCGCGTGAGTGCCGCTTTCTAGCCAACCACCCTAACAGGCCCGGTGCACAGCCCCCTCGGCACACAGACCACCCCCGGCGGCACGTAAGAAGGAAGCGAGGTTGTGTTAACCCGGGATCAGATATCTCTGGGTAGACCCACGCTCCCACAGACATTCTCATTCGGTGCGAGACGGGCTCGTGTTGTCTGGGGGTGTCTAGGTTTGCTCACAGAACCGAAACCTTTGTCGGAGCAAAAGCTGACTGATTATTATAACCCTGAACGGCCCGAACGGCCGCTACTTGCCTACGGAGAACAAACAATGGCTTTTCCCTGACGAGGTCCTTGCAAGCCGGGAAACAGCAGCGAAGCCCGGGGACTCAGCCTGTCTGTCTGATGAACGCTCCCTTTGTCATCCTGTCCTATGGTCTGAGCAGCGAGCCGCGTGCTGGTCTTACCTTTGCAGCCGCGCCATCGTCCCTGGCCGAGTGCCGCCGGCGGGCCCCGTCTCTCCCGGGGCAGTCCTGCTCCCCTTCAAAGCTACTGGCGTCGTCCTCGTCAGAGCTGCAGGGGTCCATGAGGGCCGCGCGGTCCTGGCCGAAACTCTGCGGCTTCTGGTAGCTATGCTCGCTGGTTATGTAGGTGCCTTCCACTCGCAAGGGCAGCCGAGGCGGCTCTCTGTGGTTCTGCGCGGGCGGCTTCCTGTCCCCCGGGTGGACCGCGTCTTGCACGGCCGCGGCTTTCTTCTCTGCTCCAGCTGTCACCTCCTCCTGGTCTTTCCGCTTCCCAGAACACGCCCAGAGGCGAAGGTCTGGATGCTGCTTGTTCCTTAAGCCAAAGTCGGAGAAACAGTAGTTTAGGGGAGAGAGAGAGTCCAGCAACAAGGTCACCACCGCAGGGCCTGCCACCACGGTGTGGGCTACACAGTCAGCCCCGGGGCCCCGTCCCTCACATGCAGAGCACATGGAGCCCTGATGTCCTCCCTGGGACAGGCCCTCCCCACGGAAGCCGGGCCCTGGGAGGACAGGGACTCCAGACAAACGGGAGGATGCTCCAGGCTCAGCTGTCCTGGAATTTACCCAAATCCTGAATTCACACAAGTTTATAGAAACACTCAGGTAGGAGAACAGCAGCGAACCTGACTCTGCTGATGATTCACAGAACCAGCTGACAGAGGAATTTCCTTCTCTATGGTTTCTCATGGTAGCTGCTTACTGCACGATGTGAACTTTCCTACGAGCAAGCAAGGGCTCCAAGGCTTGGGCAGAAAAGCTGGACTATAAGCGTGTATCCAGAGAAGCCCCAGCCACGGCATCCTAACTAGCTGAGGCAGACACCAGCAGGTTTTCTCCCGTACATCTAAGGTGGGGGGGGGGGGAACGACACTGTTTTCTCAGCAGTGGGACGCACGGGATCTGCCTCTTTCATAAATGGCACGTCCAGGCCTCTGGCCACGCGGGCACCTGGAGAACTGCCTGACTTCACGCAGCTGCCGAGCGGGACTGACCTCGTCACGCCAGTCAGAGACAAGCGCGTGCAACCACGTGCATCCCTGCACACGGACAGGAACCTTCCCATGAGAGGACTGTCCAGACAAGGAACTAAGCGACGTGGTCACATCCACATTCCGCCAGGTCTCCAGAGTGCCGTCCACACAGGGAGCACACGTGCGCCCTGGCTGACAGCTAGGATGGTGCCCTTCACGCCTGCCCGCCGCGCACACATGGGCTTGCAGCAACCACGCGGCAACTCTGCGGTGACTAAAGTCCTGCCCTCACTGCAGCAGGAATCCATGTGGAGCGGGAGCGATGGGACGCCACCTGGGCAGCACACCCTTCCAGAAGGCTCCATGAAGTTTGTGACCCCAGTAACCAAGTCAGACAAACACCAGGGCGTCATGCTCTCCCGAGAACACCCGGTGAGGTGCTGCTTACACCCCGGCGAGGTGCTGCTTACACCCAGGCGAGGTGCTGCTTCCAAAATTACACGTTTCCAAACCTGGAAGACGCCAGAACTGCCCGACAGCGGGAGATGGATGTGACGGAAGCTGGCTGCGCAGCCTCCCAGAGCGAGGGGGCTGGGTCCCGCGGGGAGCCCGGGCGTCTAAGACGCAGAAGCCTTGCCGACCACCCAGCTATCAACCTGGGCAAAACGGATTCCGCAGGCTAAGCACCAGATGAAGGCAACAGCTTCCGGCAGGCAGCAGACTTCCCACAGGCAGAAGCCGGCGACAGCAGATGCGGTGACAGTCGTCACCAGCAGCAGCAACGCGAGGAGGGTGTGCAGGTACGAGGGGGAGAAGGGGCTACCTCGAGTCCCAGCCAAATAGGAACGCCGGGAAATTCGTACTGAGGCCATCAAGAAGGAAAACCAGGTTTTAAAAAAAGACTTATCAGCTCAGGGAGGGCGTGTCTCCCCGGACTGGCCGCACGCGGCCGCATCTTAGTGTCACAGGCCGGTTTCTGGCGCACAGCAGAAGCGCGTGTCCTCGGCGACCCCTACACTGGGCCTGGCTGTGAAGCGAGGGCCAGGACCGCAGTCCTACCCCCAAGGGACCCAGGCTGAGCACAGGGAGACGGGCCCAGGTACGGAGAGCAGCGGAGCGCCTGGGTCGGTTGGGGGCCTGGGCGCACCCAGAGGGGTGTGGTCAGCTCTGGGGGGGGGGCAGTGGCCAGGGAAAGCCCCTCCCCCACCCCTACTCACTTCAGAATCCCGATCTTGAGCTGCAGCCCGTGCAGCACCTCCGTGACGCCGCAGACATCCGCCAGCAGGTGGTGGGTGGACACGATCTTCTTGGCGTTGAGATGAGAATAGTTCTCTTTCAAGAAGGACAGGCCACACATTCGCCCGTGGTCCAGCCAGTCCTTGTCGTAGCGGTACTTGGCACTCCACCTCTGGCCTGCGGGCGAGGGTGACACTGACGTGGAGCGTGCGTGCCCTCGGCTTGCCCGTCAGCGCTAGCGTCAGCCCGGCCAGCCAGGCGTGCTCTCCCCGAGGGACGGACAGCGTGCAGGCGGCTCCCGCGCCCGGACCCCGCCCGCCCCCGCAGGATGCGGTCCGTGGCAGGGGGCGCCCATCAGCGCTCCGCTGGCCCGCACGCGCACCCCTGCCCCTGCCCGCTGCACAGGCTCAGGGCTGACGGAGCCAGGGGGGTCACGGCGTCACGACCTGTCTTCAGCTGTGGCCGTGAGAGCCCCAGTGCAGCGGGCAGAGCAGGCCTGCGATGCCCGGCAACAGGAGGCAGCTCATCAGCGACGCCCACCGCCACCACCAACGGGACGGGCTGGGATGACCCCGGTCCTTGCCACCGCTCTTCGGTGGGACGGACACAAGACACGCCACCAGTCCCGGACCGAGAACAGCCGCTGCCTCCCGCCACGGGAGCCGAGAGCGTGGCCGCGATGCGCCGCGGGCTGCCCCGAGGGCCGCCCCCGCGGACAGCAGCCCGGGGGCCTGGGCCTTCGCCCGGTGCCGCCGCGGCCGCTACCCCCGACTTCCCTTGCCCAGCCGCCTCACCGGACGAGACGGGGCCAGCGCCTGACGGCCTGTAACCCCCCCCCTTCACTGCCGGCTGGACGTGCAGCTCGACCGTAAGCTCGGCAAAGCCCCGCCAGGAGCGGCCGTCAGAGGGCGGTGCCGCTCGAACACCCATCTCAGGAGGACCCACACGGGCGCGTCCTCCAGGCTCATCCCCCAGCAGCAAGTCATGAGTCTGCGGCTGCCCCAGCACAGCGGCTCTGAGGGAGCCGGCTCTGAGGGAGCTACGCTAACATCTCTGCCTGCGCGAGTCGGTGTGACACGGGCCCCACGAGCAGCGACAAACAGGGGCCGGTCCACAGGGTCGCAGAGCAGAGCCCGGGAGCCGCCTGGGCCCGGGAGCGCGCGGCGCGGCGGGTGGGGCTTACCGGGCGGGTCTCGGCAGATGTAGCAGATGTACTGGTCGGGGATGCTCTCCTCCAGCAGCCCCATGCACGCACTGTGCTGCCAGCACAGACACTCCTCGCACTGCGGGAAACAGAGCGCGTTCAGGACGCCGTCCCTCACGGACGGACAGACGGACGGACGGACTCACCGCCTCCCTTCACCCAGCTGGCTCGGCCCCCGGCCGCTGCCACTGGGTTACTGCGGCCCCATGTAAGCAGATCCAGTGACGGTTTCAGAGGAACGTGACCCGAGAGACAGCCACTGCGGGAACGTCCTCCCATCGCACCACTAAAATGGGCTCCGAGAAGCCGCGCCCATGGTAACGCAAAAACAAAAAAGGGGGACAAAAGCTAGAGAGCGCTCCCCGCCTGTTTCCCTCTGGCTGTCGGGAAGCCCATCCTTACACGCCCGGACATTCCTTCCAGTGCAGACACTGAACATGAACGCCAGGGCGCAGGGCGAGCAGCTGGGAGGCCAGCCTAGTCTTCCGCAGCCCTCGAGGAAACCGTGGCTGTTGTGTCTGTCATGAATGGCTCCGGAGCATCCAAAGTCCCCCCAGAACATGGGAGACGCCCCCCCCCACCCCCCGCTCTATCCTACAGGAAGGAGCTGCTTGCAGAGGCAGAGCCTGGCATCGCAGCGTTCCTTTTGTCCTTGAGAAGCGCGAAGATGCTGACGCCTCAGTGTCAACCGTTAGACAGGACCCAGACCAGCCAGAGCAGAGCTGCCTCAGCGTAGCAGACGCCCCTCGACAGCTCTCGGGGGAAACCTCAGCTCAAATTCAGGCCTCAAGTTCAACAGCTGAGCACAAGGCTCGTGACCCTCAGACATGGAAACTGCCCCTCCACATAGATCGCCCCCTCAACACGACCGCACCTTAGATGGGCCAGTCAGCCGCACGCCTGCCCCTGAAGGGCAGCTGGCAGGAGACGGGTGGCTCCGTGCACCCGCCAAGCACAGGCGGGGACCCCGAGGGCTGGGGGCGGGCAGGCACCTGAATCATGAAGCCGTTTTCCTCGTCCAACTCGCAGACACACCGCACAATCTCATTCAGGGCATCGTCTTCATCCTGAGACTCCTCAAAGTTGGTCGAGTCAAAGTCCTGGTTGTACTCATCGCCGCTGAGGAGCAAGCTCTCCGTTGAGGAGTCATCGAGGAACTCCATGTCTGACAAGTCTGGAACACAGACGGAAAGCACTCAGCACGCCTGCTCCCCGCTTCCGGAAAGATGATCGTATGCACAGCCAGGGGATAGAAGCTGCTAAGAGAGGAAGGGCCAAGACTTGGGAATAGACTATCTGACCTTGGACAGGGCAACAAAAGACAGAGGTGGCTGTGACTGCCCTGTCTGCCAATGGGGATGCTGCTCCAGGTAAGTCAGTCACCCCGGGACCGGAACCGGGACGGGCACTGATGGAGGCTGCGGCTGAAGGTGAGTTAACTGGCAGCCCTCAGACGCTTTCACAAATGTGACCCCTTCTGATCCCCCACAAGGACCAAGAGCTGTGGACAGATCGGTCTCGTGATCAGCAAGGTCAACAGCCGCGGAGGGGGAGCAGGCGGCTGGGATGCGCAGTTATTAGCAGCACCGTTAGCACTGGGCTAACGGGCATCCAGGGTCACGGCCCACGGCCCTGACTCACACCACACACTTTAAGACTCAGACAGGTAACTTCCCCCAGGAAAGCTGCTATGAATGGCGATGCTGAGCAGAGGACTGCCTGACTCTATACCTGGGATATGTGTGCATGTGCGCATTTTATTGACATAGCATTGGGTGGCAGCCTTGTATCTGACTCAAAGGTAAGGACCCACATTCTTAATGATTTCCCTTAAACTGGGCCCGTGCGTGCCAGGATTTCATTTTGATAAAAAAAAAAGGAAAAGAAAACTCTAGAAAAACTAATATATTCTGGAAAATAGACCATATGACTACATGAACTCAACTGAAATGCTAGACTACAGATCTTAATTTGTAGGCGCTAATTCAAATACTACCATTTAGCTCAGGCTGTTGAGAAAAGAGTGGAGGTAAACCTAAGGGACTATTCATTGACGACAAAAGGACAAGCGTGACAGGGCACTAAAGTCACCACTAAAGTCACCATTGCAGAACACAGAAACACTGGGGAAACTGAGTCACCATGCAACACATGGCAGAAGACCTGAACGCTGCCCCATGCTCCCGAAGGAGGCTCCCAGCAGAGGGCCCTGAGAGTGGAGATGGTTCTCTCACCTCCACTCTGTCCCGGACTCACCCTCTGAATGGTGCAGTTACCTGCTACTCGCCTCCCCTGTCTAGAAAGCCCAGAGTCCATGAGAAAAATCCAGTGCTTTCAACGAGGCCTGGTCTAATAGAAGAGCACCTCAAGCTTTGGAAGTTCAGTACGGACGGAGTCAAAATATACAGAAAATTTCCCACCCATTCTCGGCCAGCTGCTTGCTGCCCTGGAGCGGTCCCCGTTACCCCCAACAGCCCTCTCGTGTGGTTTCCAGAGCCATGCCGCCTGGGAACTGGCCAGAAGTCGGGAATCCTGAGTGTGAGGCTCAGAGCCGTCTGAACAAGCGTGTGAACCTCACGCATGCCACCCTTCAGAGGCTCTGGCCCTTATCCGCATCCCTCTTCTCTCTCCTCACCCAGGGGCTCACCACCAGCACAGACATGCTGGAACTAGGGCAAGACCTACGGCACTCCTCCCACCCGTCCTGAGCACCCTAGCTCCAGCATGCCACCTGTCTGGGTACACCGTCCGTCTCCCTCACTCTGCGTAAAGAGGCTCTTCAGACCGCCAAGGCTACTACCCACGCGTGTTCTCACGCGACTGCTCTCTGCCGGCCGGCCTGCCCCAGAGTCACCAGGATGCCCACGGACCTGTGCCCCATGGCTGAGCCCGGCATCTGGGCATCTTAAGAGCAACGACGCTAACCACACCTGGTCCGAAGCCACCGTGGCGCAGCTCCAGAGAGGAGAAGGTGCTGCGCCTGGGGGAGAAGACGGGGGTGGGGGGGTGGGGGGGGGCGCAGGGGGGACCTTTTCCCAACAGTCCCTCCCCAGGTTCTGCCCCACTAAAGGCAGAGTGTGCGCTGCTCCACTCTGAGAGCCGCCAGGCTCGGAAGAGAGCGGGCAAGAGGCCAAGAGGAAACACCTTGCCGAGGGACGCCGGGGAAGGCACGCCCCAGGACAACAGCGACAGGAACAGCGAAGCACGGCTGCCCACTGCACCCCTTCCTGTGGCCGACTGTGCTGGGCAGACCGCCTGTCTCCAGCTGCTGACATCACTGTCTAAACTGGGGGAGCACGGCACGGTGGGGTGCTCAGACCTGTGCTGACGGGCTGGGCTCGCGGGAGCCCTGACGGATCGGAACCCAGAGCTCTCCTCACAGGCTGACCCGGCTCTGGGTCTGGCAGAGCCAGACGAGCACCTCCTGCACACGCGGCACAGGCTTGACCGCGGTCCCTGACCCCTGGTGACAGGAGCATGTGGGGCCAGAAGTCCAAGGTGCGTGGTGAGCCGACAACCAACCTCCGGCTGAAGTGAGAGCAGCTGCTGGAGTTGCAGCAGCCCCTTGGTTTGATTTTCAGTCCTGAGACACGCTGAGAAGGCGCCTCATCTAGAAAGCTGCCCACTTTTCGATGCCATGGGAGCAGCGGCTTCTACCTCACAGGCGGGCAGGGGAGGACGTGAGGACCTGCGTACACGCTGACGGGACAACCCGTTTCCTGACCATCGCGCCCGCGGTTCAACGCGGAAGCCAACGGTACAGGAAATGGAAAGGACCTCGAATGCCTAGTGCTGACATTTTCATACTAGTTTACGGGGCGACTTTTTTGGAGGCCCTGCTCAGAGCGGCCCGCACGCGAGGCTGTGTCATTCATTCGCAGTTCCGCATTTAAGCATCTTAAGACGTGTTTAAGCATTACATGGTTACACATACTTTCACCACTAAGATCAACTGACAAAATTGCCCTTGGGTACTGGTACGTTGCATTTCTCTCCGTAAACATGCTTCGCAAGGTCAGGGAACTCCCGGATGATCGAGTCAGCGGAGAAGAGCACCTTTCCAAAAATTCCAGGGAACTGTCTTCGTAGTCGGAATAGTCTGCAACATGAGACACAGAAAGAAGGGTTAATACAGCAGCAGGCAACAGAGCAGAGTCACTGCAACAATTACAAGAACCGGCACATTTGAGGGCACACCAAGCATTCACGCCCCGAGTTTCCCCCTCAGCCGGGTGGGCATGGATCGGGCATGGATCGGCAGGGGCGCTGGGGCGGCCCAGACGAAGCCGGCATCGCCGCGTTCTGAGCGACACCGGGAAACCCGCTGAGCTGTCTGAAGTGAAAAGGGGCCGTGTCTATAGTTTCTCCCTGCTACAGCCGCGGCTCTGTCTGCAGTACGCTATGCAAAACGGAGGGCCACCTTCCGCTCGGCTTGCAAAGCGTGTCTCATCAGGTGCAGCGTGCCAATCATTTTAGCAACAATTTGATCCGCAATTCCATCGGCAAAAACACCTCCGAGTGGCATTAACTGGTCCTGGAAGAAACCAGCCAGGAGAGGCCGTGAATACCAGCATGCACATTCCCTTGGAAGAGTCAGGGCTGAGGGTGGCGGTGCCAGGCGCGGGCACAGCTGTGATGGAGACGGGGAGCCAGTCCCGCACAGGGCCTCAGTGTCCGTGGCCGGGTCTGAGGCGAGGGGCAGACGCTGAGGCGGCCGGAAGAGGGAAGAGTGGGCCACGCTGAGCAGGGTGAGGGTGAAACACTGACACGAGCAGAGCCGGAGCAACGCTGGTGCGCGCTGAAGCTACGGGAGTCGGGGCGGTGGGGGCACAGGGTCCCCAGATGTCCGTGTCTGGCCATGGTGCCTGAGAGCCGCCAAGGAACAGGAGGAAGGGGGTGCAAGCTGCTGACCAGCAGGCTCTGGACAGACTAGCTTGCACCAACTGGGCGGGCCAAGGACGCCGACGACACGAGAAGTGAATAAATCATCTCTCGAACCGTGAAGGAGAGAAGCCCAAGATTCAGCGTGAGAGCGGTGTGAAAGGAGAAGGAGCTGCGAGATCATCACCGTCTCTGAAGGTGGCAGGGGACACGCAGCTGCCACCTCTGGACGCTGGAAAGAGAGCAGCTTCCTGCTGGAGGACCCGGGGGAAGGCCCTGTCAGGACCTGGTCTCGGCCCAGGGAAGCCCATTTTGGGTTCTGACACTCAGAACTGTAAGAGGACAAAGGCGGGTGGCTTTAAGTGCCAGCAGCAGCGGGCCACCACCCCAGCGCCATCAACGGCACCACAGCAAGTGGCCTGTCCTGAGGGCAAGCCCCACGCCACACGTGCTGCGAAGGGTGCCCTGCGCTCTGACACTCGTGGTCCTCGCGCCGCCCCGGGGGAGCTGCAGACACTAGAGCTGTTCTCCAAAGGTGAGAAGAGAAGAGACGGGAAAGGCTAAGGAAGTGGCCTGAGAACACACAGCTAAGGATGGCGAAGCCGCCCTCCGAGCCCTCACCCAGCAGGGTGCAGCCAGGCTGCTGCTCGACCACGAGCCTGCACGAGCACAGCCTGGCCTCGCTCCCCAGGGGCTGCGGGAGCCGCTGCCGTCAGACACGGGAGCAGCCTCTGCCCGCCGAGCCCCTCTGCGCACGAGGCCGTGCGGTCACTGCCAGGGCGCCAGACGCGGCGCCACTCAGCTCGGGCCTGGGGCGGCGTGGAGAAAGGCACGGGGCTCAGGGCTAAGCGCTCAGAGTGACAGCTCGGCCGTGGTGACCGCAGCCCGAGCAAGCGGCGTGGCCGGTGGGCACGAGAGCTCAGGAGTGAGGAGATGGGCTCTGCGGAACCTAAGGACACAGCGGAAGCACAGCACTGAGCGCAGCCGCCAGGAACTGAACGCACACCCCCAGCTCCCCACACCGCCCTGAGGGTCACAGCGCAGCAGGCCACCCTCTCGGCAACGGGAGAGGAGGCGAGCCGGAGCAGGAAAGCAGCGAGCAATCTCAGCTTGGTCGGACATGGCCGACCCTGACCTCTGTGACATAACACCGGAAGACAATTTCCTGGCATTCTCTACCCGCCCCCGCCCCGCCCCACTCCCCGTACCCCCGACTCCGAACCCCTACGTCCCAGGCCTAGATGAAAGGAATTCTTCCCCATGAAGGCCCTTCCCGGATCCCTCCAGCTTTCCCCCGACTCCCGGTGGCGTCCGCTCGGCCCTGCGCTGAGCAAGCAGCACGCAGCACGCAGCACACCCTCCTGGCGCTGCGCAGCTCTCTCCCCGCGAACAGGCGCTGGCTGACACGGCCAGGGAGGGCAGCGGTCTGCCCCGACGTCTCTCAGCACTCTCATGCCCGCCTTCCGCATCTCTGCGTGCCGCCCACCTCCTCAGTTACAGGCACGGCCAGACGGGAGACCTGCACAGAGCACCCGCGCCGGAACCTGCAGCGGCCGGCAAGCCCGTTTGCCGCACACGTGGCGGGAAGGCAGCGCCGGTTCTTTGGCTGATTCTGGTAATCAAGCCCACGCCACCCCACGACGGCACCAGTAACTCCGAAAGGAGACGCGAGCGAAGTGCTGGCTTTCATGGCGTCACTGAAGCTCCAGCTGAGCGCCCCACCGGGCACGGCAGCCAGGGAAGGAGCCAGGCGCAGAACCCGGCCGGTCAGGGGCAGGAGGGGAGAGCAGCGCCAGCGTGATGGCAGGAGTGCCGTGGGGGGTGGGGGCAGCCTGGCCGCCCGAGCCTGGTCCCGAGTGCGGTCACCCCGCACGCGTGAACAACGCCCTCCTCTCTGTCGCTTTGTCGGTCACACGGGGCAAGCGGCCGTGCTGGAGGAGGATGAACCTGGGGGCCGAGTGCACGAGCAGCACGTAGGAAAGGCCTAGGCGGCGACTGAATAGAACCACCAGGACCTAGAGGACGTCCAGGGGGCAAACAAGGGAACCTCTCAAACTCCCTCATGGTAGTAACCGGGCTGCAACAGCAGGAACTTCGCTTCCGGTCATCACCGACAACGGAGACGTCTTCTAAAGCTGCCACCCCCGCGTCCAGCTGCCACCCCCGCGTCCAGCCTCCCCAGACGACGGCCCGGGAAAAGCACCGCGCCCAGGACGAACACGAACGGCCCAGACTGAGCGCGCCCCACGCAGGACCGCCTGTGGACGAGGGGCCACGCGCGGGCATGGGGTGCTGGCCGCCCTGCCCACCCAGGACGCACGCTGCAGGGCGGCCCACGCTGAACGACCGACCGACGCTGACGTGCACACAGATGCGCACGGGGCTTTGCTTTCACTCGGGGAGTGAGAATACGCAAGGTTCTCCGAAGTGCTATTTCGGGGCGGCCCTTGAGACAGGGTTCCTGGAGGTTCACGTGCAGTGTGATCCTCTCTCTAAACCCAGTGAATCTTAACCCTGCTCCTCCCTCCCAAACGACCGCCTCCTGGCTCCTCGGCTGCCCTCTGGCCCTCCCTTCCATGCGGCGGGGGAAGAGGGGGGCTGCTTATTTTGCTCTGTGCTCTGTGCTAGCTGGCTCTCACTTTCTTCTCCCATGCCGGCAACTATTTTGGCAGACAGTCCACATCCGCTCCAAAGTACTGGGAAAGACCCGCTCACTGGCACCGCATCCTCACACCTAACCAGTGGCTCCTCCCGTCCTGAGAGCTGGCTGACTCCCCTGGACACCCGGCCAGCAACCCCACAGCCACTAGCAGCTGCGCACACCCAGCAGCTCACCTGCTGCTGAAGTCTATTTGGGCGCCATGACACAGCACCGGTG
The DNA here is from genome assembly GCA_004024945.1 of Uropsilus gracilis. Taxonomy (NCBI): domain Eukaryota; kingdom Metazoa; phylum Chordata; class Mammalia; order Eulipotyphla; family Talpidae; genus Uropsilus; species Uropsilus gracilis. The sequence goes on from PVHY01007262.1 coordinate 17,438, forward strand.
GGGAGGGGGTAAGGAGGGGTGGGGGGTGTTTCTCTGAGCAAATGGAGTCTTGGCTGAAAGGTGTCTTAAAGGGACTCCAGAGCCCCCTAACTGTGAGTTCGTTCTGAGGTTCCGGGAGCTGTCAATGAAGGGTGACATGGGGGAGAAGGATGAGAGGTCAGGGAGACACAGTTCGGGTTGGAAATGGTCTAGAAAATGGTTTCAAGCTTTCCAATCCCTCATAGATCCTGTATCGTAAAACGTACTACAGTAGCATTAGATTTGGAACCTGCCTGTCTCTGCTTTGGCTCTCCTGCCCTTATATCAATGTCGATTCTCCCAAAATACCCCGTGGAGAGAGCAAATGTTGTATTTGGCCTCCAAAAACAAGTGAAATCTGAAAAACTGACCAATAATAAGCACTGTGAAGTTACCCCGTTGGCTGTCCATTTCCCATATTGTCGCCACCGTTGAAGGTCTGTCCCTCTGTCGCCACTTTCCAACTTGATCTGATAAATTCCCTTCCTGCTAGCCTCAAGCTCCGCTCATGGTTTTCTTGCTTTTCTGGTCTTGCTTCACAGCACCGAGTCCCTGAAAACTGGACCATTCACATGCTGGTATCTACATGATGGAGCTGTACTACGGGTCTTCTTCGGTCACTTGGATCTCTCCGTGTCCCCGGGTCTCCTGAGGCGGGAACTCCTCCACGCACAGCGACACGGACCCCCGACGGACACAGGGCCGCAGGCTCTCTGGCTGAGCCCTGCTGAGCAGTCCTGCCTCGGCCCCATGACCCTGTGGGTCAGCCAGGGAGCAGGTCGCCTGGCAATCCCAGCTTCGACCTCGTCTATCGGTCCCTCCGCGGGGCCTGCGATCTTCCCCCTGGGTACCTGGGCTCAGGTGGCAGGGAAGGGATCTCACACCATTTCACAAGTGGCGCTTACCCAGCTTCTTACGAGACGGCAGCGCACCCCTCACACTCATCCTCGCGTGTGGTTAGTACCCATCAGAATCCCGTACCCACTTCCCCACCGGGTTCTTTTCCTTTTGATTTCTAAGAGCTTGAATGAATTTGAAACACCAGCAGCTTGTCAGGCCGACGCCCATCCACCAGTATCTTAAGGCCTGTATTGTCTTTTGGTTTCTCCCTCGTTCGCTCTTTGTAGACTTTTCACGAAGCCAAGTTTACACTTCAGTCTAGTCAGATTTTCAGCCTTTTCCTTGAAGGTCTGATCCGAATTCCTTCCCCCCAAACCACAAGCTGTGCGTCTCTGCTGTCCTTCAGATCGGCCTGGCTCAGCGCGCACATTTCATCTGCAATCAACATGGAGCTGGCTCTTCCATCAGGGGTGTACTAGGAGTCCGATTCCCTTTTTCTTTCCTATACGGTTTAACCGTTGTCCTAACGCCACTCACTGGAAAGTCCATCTTTTACCTCTGCATCTCCAACACCAGCTGCGTGTGCCCTGGGATTTGAACGCTGCCGCCTGCCTCTGCTTTGTGTTCTGCCTGAAATCAGTCTATCCTCCAAATACCTGCCACCTTAACGACAACAGAGGAGATAGGCAGCTTCTCATTTTCCTCTAAAGTGACTACTACTTTTACCTCTTTTCTTCCAGTTTCCAGCGTCAGCAGAGACCCTACAGACTCTCTAGCATGAAGTGGCATCTTTTCAGGTGACTCCATTAACCATGAATATCAACGCCCTCCCATTTACTTAGGCTTCTTTAAAGCTCCCAAATCAGGTTTTGTATCTGCTCCTGTTTTCTTTAAACCCAAGTACACATGGAGGCGCTGAGTGGGTTTCTGTACTCATAAAGACAGCTGTTTGCTCCTTCATCGCGTGCTGAGGCGAGACCTGCGTGCCCACTTCGGATGCTGAGACGACCTGGCCTTCCTTGCAGTCCCGTGTCGCTGTGTCCTCTGGGCCCGGCTCCCTTCTGCCAGCTGTTTCTGGGTTCCATACCCCCGGCCAGACGGAGACGCGCTCCTGCCTGCGCTGGCCCAGGCTGCCCTCCAGCCTGACTGGGCGCGGGGCTGCTGGGTTCGTCTAGGGTGAACAGAGCGTCGCCTTCGCCTCCCACGGCGGCCGGACAACACCGCAGCTCTGGCGGGTTCGAGCCGCCGCAGACCCGCTCCCACTCGGGAGGGCAGACATCGGGAGTCACCAGGCCTTCTCTGTCTCAGGCCCGGAGCGAGTTCCCCTGCGCCTCCTGCCGTGTCCGCTGGCCCCAGCGCCCAATCAGCCTCTCCAAGGGCCTCTGGCCTCCCCTTCCGTTCTCGTGGGAGACTCCAGGCTCCAGGGCCCGTCCTAAACCTCAGCTGCCTTCATCCGTTATCACATGGGCACGACACCATCTCCAAACACCAGGACACTCGCAGGTATGGGGGGCGCGACACTATTCACCCCGAGAGCACTGTCCTCCTTTCCCTACCTGCTAGAATAAGGGTGTAACATCCTACTCTTAAATACTGGCTTAATTCCTTTCCAAGTTCTGAGACGACCCAGGCTTTCAGCTCTGTCCTGACCTGGGTTCCTGGCAGCTGTCCCTCCCGCAGCCGGCCTCTGAGGTCACTGGCACACAGCTGCTCACGGTGCTTTCTGCTCCCGGCTGGACTCCCTGCGCTTGCGTTCCCTCTACTGCTAACACTCCTGACACGTCACCACCGAAGGGTTGTGGATTTTATTGGTTTTTCTTTCAATTAATTCTTTTTACAATTAATTCTGTACTTCTTCCTAGCATTTTTTTGAATCCATTAATTTCTACCCATGAGTTTATTTACCTGTTCTATTTTTTGAACTTGCTAATTTCTAACTTCCTATGTTGGTGACTTAGCTGGTTGTCAGCACTCTGTTCTACTACAAGCATGTATGCTGAAACATATTCTTCCAAGTGCCTTTTCAAATACATTCTCTAGGTGCATTTAAAACTTCTTGGTTTTAAATTCCTAACACGCCGTCTACTTTCCCTTTGGTACACTAGTCCTCCGTCTAAGATTCATTTATGAATGTACTGCTTGATTTCCAAACATATGGGGTTTTTTGATGCATTTTCCCTATTTATCTTTTTAATCTGAGTCTGCATTTCATCAGCCTTTAAAATGTGACAAGATTTGCTTCAATCTGTGGGCATTTTTTTAAAACCTCCCGTTTACTTTTTTCACAGCAGAGGATTTCTCCCGTCAGGTGCAGTCAGCAGAGCTCTCCCACCACCACACTGCCCACAGGCCTCTACCACGGCCCAGCGCGCTCTCCTCCCCGCTTCCCACTCTCTCTCCCCTTCCCACTCCTTCTGTGTCTTCCAGATCTAAGGTCTGCTTTCAAGGGTCAGTCTCACAATTTGTCTTCATCCAATTCTTTGTTTCTCTAGCTTCCATATATAAGTGAAACCATCTGGTACTCCTCTTTCTCCTTCTGGCTCCCCTGCTCAGAATAATCCCATCCAGTCCTAGCCATGTCGCCAAATAGCAGGAGTTTAATTTTTTTTGATTGCTAAGAAGTACTGCACTGTGTATGTGTTTCACATCTTCTTGATCCACTTAACTGTTCTGGGGCATTTAGGTTGTTTCCATCTCTTTGTTACTGTGAACTGCACTGCTATAACCAGAGGCGTGCAGGTTTCCTTTGGAATTAAGTGCTTTTGTGCTCTTTGGGTAGACAGGAATAGACCTGCTAGGTCATATGGTGGATTCATTTTCAGTCCTTTGAGGGATCTCTAACTTCTTTGCATAAGGGTTGGATAGGTCTACAAACCCAATCAGAGAAATGGAGAGTTCCGTTATCTCTACCTCCGCATCAGCACTTGCTGTTTTCTGATATGGACCATTCTTAGAGGTAGGAGGTGGTATTTCACTGTGGTTTTGCTTTGCATGTCCCTGATGAGTGAGGATGAGCATTTTCCATATACCCGTTGGTCATCTGCACATCTTCTTTGGAGAAACGCCCACCCATTTAGCTCTGCTGCTGTCCCTTCTTAGACGGCGCTGTTTGATTTCTTTGTGCTGAGCTTTATTTGCACTTTGCAGATCTTCAGTGTCAATCCCTTTTCAGCTGTATGGTGTGCAGGTATTTTCTTCCATTCAACAGGGGTAGTTCTGTGTTTTGGTCATTGTCTTCTTCACGGCGTAGCAGCTTTTAATTTGATGAAGTCCCAGTGGCTCATTTTTGTTTTGTTTTTCTTGCTGCTGGAAATGAGTCTGCAAAGATGTTTCTGAGATTTATGTCAGGGAGTGTTTGGTCTATGTTTTTTTGTATGCATTTTGTGGTTTCCGGTTTTACATTCAAGTCTTTTACCCATTTTGAGGTGATTTTCATAAATAGTGTGAGACTGAGGTGGAATCTCATTCTTTTGCATGTGACAGATGAATTTTTCCAGTACCATTTACTGAAAAGGCTTGCCTTGTCCCTTTGCTCCTTTGTCACATGTCAGTTATCTGTTAATGTGTGGTTTTATTTCTGGGCTCTCAATTCTATTCCATTGGTCTGTGTTTTTGTTCTAGTACTATGCTGTTTTAATTATATGGCTTCACAGTATAGTTCAAAGTCTTGAAGTGTGGTATCTGTTTTTCTCCTTTTTAGTGAGGAGAGTTTTGGCTATTTGGGGTTCTTTGTAGTTTCATATGAATTTCAGTAATCTTTGCTTTATTTCTCTTAAGAGTGTCATGGGGATTTCTATTAGGATTGCACTGACTCTACAAATTGTTTTGGGTAGAATGGTCATTTTGACAATGCTGACACATCCAAAATCCATGAGCAGGGAATAACTTTCCATTTTTTTGTGTCTTCTTCTATTTGTGTTTTATAGTTTTCCCTGTTAGGTCCTTCACCTCCATTATTAGGTTTATTACCAAGTACCTAATTTTTTTGTGTGTGAGACTACAAATGATAATTGCTCCCTTATTTTCTTCTTCAAATTTATTATTTTTGTGTATAGGAAGAAAGCAAGTGATTTTGTGTGTTGATTTTGTATTCTGCCACTTTGCTAAACTGATTATTTCTGTTAGTTTTTCTGCAGGGTCTTTGGGGTTCTCTATGTACATTAGCATACTATCTACAAATGTTGATAGCTTTACTTCTTCTTTCTCAGTTTGGATTGCTTTATGCTTCCTAATTGCTCTATCTAGGACTTCCAATACTAAGCTGAGTAGTAGTGGTGAGAGCAGATATCCTTGTCTTGTACCAGATCTTAGTGGAAAGGTTTTCTTAAGTTTTTCACCACTGAGAATAATACAAGCTGTGTCATGTTTAGATAAATGTTTGTATTTGTTTGGGGAAACTCTCCCCGCAGCTGGTGAGTTTGGGCACGAGAAAGGTTGCTCAGTTATTAGTGTGTCAGCAACCTTTCTTATCCTTACACTGGACTTCAGAATTTATTCAATTTTGTTAGCTAATAAAAAACACATTATTCAGTGATAAAACTTAGTAATTTTCATCTTAGAAGCTGAAAGTGAACTGACCATCATCATATGGTAACCTTTCATGTCTAGGAATGGTTTTTGCCTTCCTGACCAGTTTATGTGACAGAAATAGATAAGCTACAAAATTTTCCTTATGGTATTTTGCTCACTGTTATATTTTTCATCCCATACTTTTCTCCCCATATTTTCCAGATAGAAGCTCCTCACCTATATAGTTAGATACAGCTCAGGAAAATTATATATACCTGGATTTTAAAACTCATTATCATAAAAATCTCTCCTATATGGATATAATTACTGGTGCATTTGGACTTAATTCTAATTATCTTACTTTGTAATTTGTGTTTGTCTTCTTTCCTATGTTTTTTATCTATTAATTGCCTCTTTTGAATGGTATTCATTATATCCTTCCTCACCACCTTTGGAAATTATACCTTACGTCATGTTTTAGTATTCATGCTAGACATTCTGTATTCAGATTTAACTTTTTAGAGATCAAAAGTAGTAAACTTCTTTCACTTTTCCAAAACAAGTTTTAAAAACTGAAACATAAATACGCCTCTCCCAATTTATAACTTAGTATTCTTGTTACGTATTTTTGTTTTTTCTCCACAAATCAATTTATCCACATATATATAGCCATATATTTATACCCATATATATTCATATTTATCTATATATGCTTTCTTTGCCTTTTGCTTCTCAAACCTTCCTTTTATCAACATTTTCACCTGCCTTCAAGTACAGATTTACGATATCCTTCAGACATAGACTACGTTAGAAAATAATTTTTGAAAGAATTTCAGAACTTAAAAAAGATGGGAGTCATCATGTTAGCATACTCACCATGCTGCTTAGATTTCTTTTTCTTCTTCTTCTTCTTTTTCTGTTTAGGTTTGTAGTGATCTTTGTCTCTCTTCTCTTTCCTTTCCTTATCCTTTTCTTTTCTCTTACCTGAATGACAAAGGTAAGTCAGTGATCATGGCTGATCTTTATTTGCTCTTTTGCGCCTATACTAAAAGCAGCATTTATGTTTGAATCAGCTATTCCGGTCACCTTTCCAGAGGAGATGGTTCAATTAAAGTGTCCCTCTCATGCTAATGGGACTCCTCTGATTAGCTTACTGGACTATAAGAGGGGTCTTCATTAGCAGTGCTGAGAACTCACCCTGTCTGATAAAGTCAACACAGATGGCAGTTAAAATCTTAAAATAGTAATAGAACTCATTTCTTGTGTGGCAAAAAAATAAATGCCACAACTTAAGAAAGACTTGACTAAAGAGACTCAGCATCTTCCACATATTAAGAAGATGATATGTTAAAAGATCTAAAAAGCTTTTGAACTATTTTCTCTGGAAAAAAATTAAAAAAGAAATCAATTCCTAAGTAATGCCTTGTCTTTCAATACTTCACAGAGTGTAAGAGAAGGCCAAGAACACAAACAGAAAACCTTACTTCATTAAACTGATTTTTTCCCCATCACAATTTTAAAACACCCCTTTTATCCAATCACATGTGCTTTAAAGACAATGAATACTAAAAGTTTCCTTGAACATTTTACTTTAAAGTAGTTCATCACATATACTAAACTTTTGTTCAAACTCAATATATCAGCTACATTTAAATCAGCTTACAGTGATACGAGCTCCAGTTAAATTGCAGACTATGTAAGATTTAGTCATTCTAAGACATTCCGTTATTAGAGCACATACGATAAACAAGATGGCAGAAAACCTGGTAAATTCTCTTTCAAGGTAGTTGAAGAAAAAAGGACATCCATTCTTGAAGTCTCAATAATACTGAATGGCGACCACTTTAATAACTGTATCTTTAATTTAAGATGTTCAAAACCAGTTACCAGAGGAAGGCAATTTAGATTCCCCTGACAAAAACCACACACATGACCTTTAAAGGAGAAGTTTCAAGCAATCATTCCCCTGAAGCGGAGTAACAGCAGTAAATACCAAGCAGAGGACCACTAACAGGTAACAAGTGAAATAATAATATATCAAACTAGTAAGTGAGGTTGGACGAATCCTCTCTTGAGCTGACTAGTCTTTTGCTTAAAGATTACTTTCTGTTCATACCAAATGCCGTCGAGCTTCTTTCTTCCAATTTCACTTTTTTTTCTGTTTTCGATATTCCTGTAGTTTAAGGAGGGAAATATGGAAATTAAGTCAGAAAAGGTTAAAAACATGGGACTTTACTTTGCGACTGCTGACAAAACTACATAAAAGTAAAAGTTTACATTGCTTTACTGTTTGAAGTAGTACAATCGATTGGGATTTCTTCATTCAAAACCTGCTAAATATCAGGTAAGCATGATATCAGTTCCATCAGACTACCCAGATTCAAGCCTGGTCTCATCATGGACTAGGTGTGCAGCCATGAGTAAAATCATTTACTATCTATCTGTGCTTTCGTGTTTTCCTCATCTGCTAAGCAGGAATTAAGAGTATCTGCCTTGTGCTTCTATAAGGCTTAGATGGGTCAACATATATAAATAATTGGGCACAGTGTCTGAGACAGTCCTTACACTTTCCCTCTATGGTGGGGTATTAATTTGAGACCATCTTTCCTAGAAAAATCCTAAGTATGGACCGAAATGTCAAAGCTTTTCAGATAAACAGGTTGGGCAATCAGCTAGGGTCTACTCTGATTCAGAAGATGCTGAAAGGCACAGAGTGGTTGGTCCATGCAACACACTCCTGCTGCCTCTGTGACAGGACGTGAACATGGTTCAGCCCAACTCGATGAAAACACTATACCTCATACTAAAGTACGATGGTTCTCAACAATAATTAATCTGCTGCCTAAAACCACCTGTGCACTTCATCACTGAACTTCATATATTGCGGGGTAATGATAAAGATCAGACTAGGATTATTTACAAATCATTTTCGGTCTATATCCAAATGCAAAATGCAAAGATTGACTTAGACATCAAAATAACCTAATGATGCTTATATGCTGTTATCTAATAACCCCAAATACACTTTTTTAAACCAACAACTGAAGCAGGTACAATTAATGAAGTTCTCAATTCATCTTCAGTACTTTTGACAGTATCTTACTTGTGTCCAGCGTCAATCTAAGATAAATGCTACAGTATTTAAAATGCAAGTTCAGTCTACAAAATTATGCTTTAAAAGCACCACTTAACAAGCTCTTTGATTTGTCACTCAATACAGTATTTCAAAGGCCAGCATTTTATTCAGCTTCATATATCTGATATGGTTTAAATCAAATACAATAACAATATATCACCATGGCAAACAAACTTGCATATACAGATGTTGATTGATAAATGATGCATACCTAAATCTCTATGTTATAAACCAACGTGACTCTGATGAAATATTCCTTATATTTAAAATAAAATTAAAAAAGAAACTAGTCTATATAATTTTACAAGCTGTTATTAAAAAGTTCTCCTTACATGTGAAAAATAACATTCTTAAATAAAATTCTTAAAAAACAAAATTTTTAAATAGGTTACTTAAAGAATAGTAACCTACTTAGCCTGCTTAAAAAAAATTAAAATATCACCCAAATTAAATGCTATAAAGGTTCTAGTAAGTTGCAAATTAATCAAGACTCCGATCTTCATTTCTTATGACAAAAACGGAGAGATACCAGCACCACAAGAAATACATACAAATGTCTTCATCGTCATGACCACTGAGCAAACACATCACTTCCTTTTTACCAATTACCGTGAGTTAATGTGCCACGCAAACCTACACACTGGATGCAGCTTCCTGACAGTGACAACGCCTTCACAGAGCAGACAACGAGAAACTTGCTTTCTAAGTCCTCGATGACAGGGCAGGGGTGGTTCAGAAGCAGCACTGACAACGGTCACCTTCCCAGGGCCCTAACTCTCGGGCACCCTGACTCTCCAGGCTGAAAGGGGAAGGCGGGAACCCGTGGGTTGATTCTAAGGAGAAGCCCTACTTTACGGGGCTCTTTGGCGCCAGAATGACAGGGGTCTCTCAGGGACTTGAAAGCAAACACAACAGTCACGAGCCACTGTCCAATAGGCCAGGTCCCACCGAAGAAAGACGCAGCCCCTGTGCAGAGTGCTGTCAGCAGACTAGTTCTAGCCTCTGCCGCCACACATCCCACTGGTTCCCAGACCTTTACGTTCTGAAGAGGAAAGATCCCAAAAGTGAAATCTGGGGGTCAGGTACATGGGCCTGCCACTAGCTGACACGCAGGACGTAAAGTATGCACAGACATGACGGCAGCAGAACGTGCACAAGCATTCACACATAAGCGGAAAAACAAACCCATCCTAGAATCCAACGAAAGAGTGACTTTTGCTTTATGAGAAGCTCACTCTATTGCCCTTATTTCACTTCTGCTAGAATGTGGAAACTAAAATACTAGAATTATTTGTTTTAAAAATGGTGACATTTAAACTACATTTTATTAACATTTTCTTCAGACACAACAGCGTGTGCTATTCCAACGGACAGTACCAAAACCTCGCATGCCACCAAGCAGATCTACTTAAAGTTAAGACAGGCCGACCTCTGACCCTCGCTCGCCTGCCTGCCTGCCTGCCTGCCTGCCAGCCAGCCAGCCAAGGGTTTAAAGGTTTCAAAGCCAACCATAGAGAGTGGTTCCCAAGCCCCTTCCATATGCCGAACCTCTCAGAGTCTACCAACTAACTACAAGGAGACCGCCATCCCCTAGGCTCTGCACAAGCTACGGACATTTGGTGTGGGGGTGGCGGCAGATCAGAGCGTCTCTGGCTGTAGTTTTTGTTCCGTTTGGTACAATTCTGCGGGGGAGACGGGAAAAAGCTTTAAAACAACGTCTTTTACAAAGCAAATGTCCAAGTGATACAATATGCTGGGCTGAAAATGAAGGTCATCTGGAAACAGCAGGAGGATTAGGCAGAATCCATGACCTGCTTTTTGCCACACTCAACCAGACGACCTCCGTGATCAGGAGCACCACACTCCACAGTGTATCTTCACGGGCTCCACAGAGGATTCGTTGAGAGCCGTGGACCAACTTGATGACCACAATGAACCTACACGACACTCGCTCATTTACCTCTGTCTACATTTCACTCGGAAGCCAGTTTCAGATACGACACAGAAGAACCTGATGCTGGCCAGTCAACACCCCCTACCTACACTGCGGTCGTCTGCTAGCCCGTGCCCTGAGGTCAGGCATGTACAATCCTCACTTGTAGGTCAATCCAGTATGCATGCCCATATGAACTCAAATACTCAGCATGGAAAGTAGTCAGTGTGCCTTGCTATCTGCGCACTGATTTGCTCAAAACAGAGAAAAATAGAAAATGTGTTACTAAAAGATTCTTTCAGCACAGGACGAACTAAAAAAGCTTAACATTTTATACTCATATAATCGACTAATCCCAACTGTGTCTTCACATGGGATTCCAAAGAACAGAAAAAAATCATCTCCAAGAATATTTGAAAATTGAAAATTATAAATTGGAAAGTAAAATTCACACCACCATGACATCTTTCCCTTGGAACAGACTCCATTATCAACAACACATGCATTTAAAATTGCAAATTCAGCATCAACTGAGACCAAAGATATCTATCCCACTCTCCCCATCAAAGAAAGACTCAGTTTCAAGGAGATTGATTTATTTAAGTGCTATTTCTTTCTCTAGGTGAGGCCTCCCTGACAGCAATCTTTACACTTTTCAACTCAAAAGTACGCTGAACCTCTGCATTTACATACATACTGCATAGAAGTTCTTTATGTTCTAATTACTAGTCTTGTAGTTATCCCTTCTTCATTTAAAATTTTCTGAAGGTAGATTCTATAGGTTCTACTTCATTCCCTACCCGAAGGCTAGAAGCAATTCAGTATTTGTTACGTATGTTGTGTGTTTGTGTATGTCTGTGTGTCTCCAGCTGACTGAAAAATAAAACTACTTCACAGGTCCCAGTTAGTAACAGAACTTCCAAGACCTTGCCCAAAACCAGCTGTCTGCTAGAGAAAGCATTCTGCTAAGACAATGATGACAAAGGCATTTTGTTTTAAAGGTACTGATGCCTTTTTTGGTAATGTAAGCGATGGTGTGTTTATCATTGGCTAGTCAGACTGTCAGGATACAACCCAGGGAAGAATCCAGAAAAACGCAGACAGCTTAGTGCGGTATCATCTTTACTGGGGAAACAATTAAAAGCAAATGGTAACCTTCTAAGAGCAGGGTACATATACTAATTGGATCATTAGCATAATCTCATCCTATAGCATCATCCTATAGATTTTATTATAGACTAATAAAATCACTACCTTGCAAATCCTTCACACACAAAAAAGTAAAAACTGAAGTCTGTTAAGCTCTTTTACAGTCAGGAAGAGCCCCATCATGTGAAACATAACAAAAGCGTCAACGTAACGCACGTACTTCGGAGAATGTGCTAGACAAAGGTCTGCTAAACAATGCTGTCTGTAGAAATTTCAAAATTCAACTCACAAAAATTGACTTTTATAGTTGAGCTGGAAATCAAGCAGCCAAGCAAAGGCATCCCTTAAAACAATAAACAATGACAACAACAAACAGCTGGTACTCTGACTCTAACCATTCATCCAGACAGCCTGGGAGCGGAGAGCAGCTGAACAAGCACCACAGGATCTCTACTGAGACGGGGTAGCACCGGAGCCAAGGCAGAGAAGCAGTCAGGAGGAGTCAGTGCCAACGAACAGTCTCTCAGATGCTCCTCAAGAACTGTCCAATGCATGGCCTTAACGCCACCCCTTTACTCCAAACACAAAAATCAACCAGTTAATAAAACAGATTAGAACTCCAACCACCTCCTTTTAGTCAATGATAAATCAATCTTTAATAAACGGAATTTCGGTGATTGACATTTAGAAATGCAATTCCTTGAGTTAAACAAGGAAACTTCCAGGCGCCATCATACCCAGATGACCCTCAACAAATCCACATATCTCCGTAAGTCGACAAACGCATCACAGAGATCTGAATTCCTCTCCACCTTTCACTCTTCCAGATAGCTGTCTTACTGTTTTGATTTTCTCACTATTTTATAAATACTTACAGGAAGAAAACTCTTGTGTCTTCCCAATGTTCCACTACATTTACTACAGTGTAACAATTATAAGACACAATAAGAAACACACTTGTATGGTAATTGGCCATGTCCACTATAAATAAGCTAGAAATTTTGGCTGGGGTTGGGGGGAGTGGTAAGACTGGGCGAATACCATTAATAGATGGAGTCATAGAAAACTGCATATTTAATACTGGCTGTATTTTTACTTTAAAAGAAGGAATAAGACAATAAAAGCAGTAAACTAATAAGAAAATGCAGTATACTAGTCAGAAAACGGTTTCTTCCGCTCAATCATTTTGTTTTAACATACACCACCACCAGAAAAGAGCATGCTCTATTTTATGCTTCATCCAAAAAGCTGATGAAATAATTTCAGGAAAGGTAACAATAAATACTATTAATCCCAATACTGTTGGCAGTGAGTCGAGCAAGTTTTGTTTTTCTCCATTTTAAAACTGACTCAATTCAGATCTCCATCCATGTAACTCCAAAATTAGTACCATACTGGAAAAGGATTTGAAATTAGCGATTGCCCCATTTTATCATATATGCCCCTTTAGTTGAGGTAAAAAAAAAAAAAAAAAAAAATCCCATAAGACATTTCAAATAAAACACTGTAACCATGCAGGAAAATATAATTAGTAATTCTGTTAGGTTAAAATATTAACTTAATAAAATACTTCTGAATCCTTTCAGCTTATAATGTCATGAAGTAATTCCAAAGATGTTTTATTAAGTAGGGCTGATTTCACATGACCCAGACTCCCCAAATCACATTACAACAAATTACATTTGAACTTGGGAGATTCTGTCCCAAATTACGGTGTTACTATATATAATTTAATTATTTCTTCAATACCAGCATCTTTAAGCTAATTATTTCTTCAATACCAACATATATTGAAATCCTTAAGCCTCAAGATTGGCCCCGTTAAATATTTTATGGTGTCAAAATCAAGACTTTTCATTATATTTAGCTCTAATGATTTCTAGTTAGAAGAAGGTGAATATAAGAAAGAACAAGGTGACCTGAGAGAGAAAAGTATATCCATGGACTATGATAGCAAAACGGCTGGATGCACAAAAGAACTTTAAACAGACACGTAAGCCCTAGCCCTCACAGAAGCCACATAAATATATTTATGGCAAGGGATAAAGCACGAAAAGAACGCCTAGCTATTTGCAAAATAATTCCTTTACCTGATGCTGCTGGAGCTCCTCTTACATCAGTTATTGCTTTGGAAGAAGGGTTTGTAAGCATCTGTGAATCTTCCTTTTCTGTCTTGGGACATTCGTTATGGTAAGAGGGATCTGGGACTAGAGGTGCTGTAACTTCTGAACCACGACTTAAGTTAAGAGGGAGACAGGGCCCCAACTTCTCAAGTGACAAATGTGAAACATCAGGAACTACACAAAATAAAGAATGTAATATAATATTAACATAGATCAACTGGCTCAGTTACTAGCAAATTGGGTTAAAATATTATAAAAACTGAACAGTGCCTGAAAGGCACTCAAATATTTGTAGAATAAGCAAAGCACGTATACATCAGAAAGATACAAGAAGGAAAAAAGCAGAAATGTCTTAATGTTCCAATCATCTTAAACTCTTAGTGTTTTCTTTATCTTCTTTTATTTTCGGTTCTATAGGAAATCAATATACATTACCCTCTGGTACTGAAGACTCTTGCTGAGTTTGAGAACTGATGGAGAAAACTTTCCCATCAGTGGCTGGAGAGGGAGGAGAACCCTTGTCTAGACAATCAGCAGGCATGGGCAAGGTGGCTAAACGCTGAGATCTTCTTCTCCGCTCACTATGCTTGAAAGCTCTAGGGGGGTTCACAGGCTGTGGAGGACCTAGAAAAAGATCCTCAATGTTCACGAAGCAGATACATGCTGGGGTCATCTTATAATAGTTAAGGAGATAAATGGGGGAAATGATTTAAATTCTTCCCTCAGATGCTGTTCCAAGGGTAATCAAAGGCAAAAACTGTGCCTTCATTCACAAAAAAACAGTCAATCAAAACTGTTGAAATCTAAAGCCTACCAGAACCGAAAGTAACAAGGAACGCTAATTTCAGAGTTTCCCAAGTGACAGATTATATTCTTTAATTCTCGAATTGCAGACTGTGGTGTTAGTTGCCATTTATTTCCTTTGGGAAAATATTCTCTCTTAGCCAAGGAATTTTTTTTTTTTTTTAAATCCCTTCTGTTGCATTACAAATCCAGAAACTCTAAGCGGGAAATAAAAAGCAGGGATCATAGGTGACATGCAGCAGAGAGTTAGTGCTTTAACTTCGCTTGCCAAAATAAAATCATTTTATCCCACCCCCACTTTCCCAAATGGATTTTTCTAGACATATATTTGGGCCTGATTCATTAAAAAAAATTGAACACAAACAACTTTAAATATTTATTATGGGCAAATGAGGATTTAAAAGAATATGAAACTATTTTTTGCCCTTGTGTTTTGTTTTTAATGTAACTCGGTGAGTCATTTAAGCATCTTCTAACTGTCTAACACAAAAGCATGAAAATCTCTTGACTTTCAATTTCATTTCTTCTCTATGGCATGGAAGCATGTTGAATCATCCTACGTAAGTCAGACTGAAAAGTTCCGACTTCATGTTAATTGAGGAGGAAGAAATAAGAGTGATCAAAGAAGCTGATTCTTTGGATATTTAAATTTACAAAAATCAAAATGAAAAGGACATGGTGACAACTGAAAAAAAAATTAAAGAATCAAATTCAGTTGCTGTAACACTGTAGTTATACCAAAATCAAAACAATTTCAAAATAAAATACTTATCAATGCCATGGAACATTGCAGTGACTATTATTATTATTTCATGGTAAATGCCATCATGAAATGAAGCTTTTTAAGAAAACTGGGGTTTTCTGTCTTCATCCTTCCTACATATTTGATAAAATGAACAAAACCACAACAGAAAAATACCAGAATCCAATCAAAAATTGAAGAAAATGGTTTGGGAGAAAATACGGGAACTTAATGGACGAAGTTAGTATGTTTGACTGAGAAGTTTTCTGAACAGCAACATCTTCAATTGTCGCCATCTCAAAGAGTTCATAAAGAAATGTTTCATATTCCTTTGCTACTTAATCAGGCTTTAATTCAGCTGCTATAGAAAAAGCAAAAGTATCCTTTAACAAGTGACTTTCCAGGTCACTGTTTTCCATGTGTCTCTAACTCAGAATAAAGTAGTGTGAAAAACACAGGATCAACACAGATCTTGTCTCATATATACATATAAGTGTCTGAATATACATGAATATATGGCCAAATTCAGGTTGAAAGGCTATTTTAATAAAACTAAATTAACTCTTGAAAGATTAGTGGTACTGAAATATAAAATCTTTAAAAAATAGGATGAAGGAAGCATTTTTCTTTTATCAACAATATTAAAGTTACACTTTAAATCCTTGAGTAAGAATAGACAGCAGGGTAGTCACTAGTGCAATGAAGCCATCACATTCACTCTCAGAGTTGAGGACAGATATCCACTGTGGATCTTTTTGACTCTTTATGATTCTGGCTTGTCTTTGTTTTGTTTTGTTTTTTTGTAATGAATCAGGCCTCCGGTTGTACTTTGATTATTAGTTGAAGAGAGTCAAACTACAGTGGAATTGGCATTATTAATTGGTAAAGCTTCTCAATCAGCAGTGTAGTCACTGCACAATAAATCAGTCAGAAATGTTTATGGTTTTGCCCCTGAGTTTCAAACCTTCCCTATCATATCCACTTAAGTTTGAGTTTTTAAAAAGCAATTTCATAAAAATACAGTATGACTACAATCCAACTTTTTAATGTATCTTATAGGATAAATAACTATTTTTTAAAAATCTGTGCTCACTAGTTTTATTTATCACTGAAGAAGAAAGCTGAGATACAAGCGTCAAATCCTCGACTGGTATTAATTCTGGGGAAAGTGGTGATTTAGGGGGTTTTATACACCCAGAAGAATCTCCAGATTCATGTTTGCATTTCTTGCTGCGAGCCTTCCCTGAAGACAAAGTTGAGGATAACAGTGCAGGTTTCTGAGTGTTGGCAGAACTGCTAATGTCAGCTTCATTTTTTTTCTGACTTTGAGGTTTAGGTGAAATCGCCTGAATAAATAATAAAAAATTGATATTTTTATTTTGGTTTCTTCATTTTTGCTCTTGTATTCTATTTTGATTGTTAAGCAACTTTAGTATCCAAAAACATTGTTAAGCAACATATAACATTTCTATTACAAATGAAAAACCAAAAAGAACCCCACAAAGTATTAACTAAAAGTTGAATAGGCTGTCTTTAAAAGGATGCTGTCAACTAACAGTCCAAATTTGGCTTTTTATAGATATGTTTCACTTATTCATATTCTACTCAGAATGAAAAATGTCTATAAAATGTCTGGACACACATTCTCAACTTAAACTGAAATATACCGCTTCAAAGCTATAATTACCAATAACATTAGTAAAAAGGTACATTAAACAGCATTTCAATGTTCTAAGCATTAGGAGAATACAGCTAGACATTTAACTTTCAAATATATTTTCCCCTAAAATAACTTCCTTTGTCAAATTGAATGTGCAGGTCTAAGCAGACAGCTTCCCTTTAAAGAAAGATCTCAACAGGAAAACAATGATCAAATTAACAAAACATTATCTTTAACTCATTTTAGTGCTGAAAGCTAGAGTTTCATAAGCATAATGCATCATGAAATCAAAGCCACCAGCAATACAGAGTTAAAAGACTGAAAAAACAATACAAAACAAGCAACAACAACAGAAAAAAAACCAAGGAGATAAAGTGTAAGTTTAAAACATTGGATTTAAAAACAAAATACGTCGCATTCTTAGATGAGAGCTTTACCTTCTTCCTGCCAACTGACACTTTCAAAGAAAAATTAGAACTTTGTCAGTTCTTTCATAAAGAGGATCCTTAATCATTTGGCAGTAAAATTTCCTACCTATGCAAAAATACATGTGCATGTGTCCAAAGACCACAGAGAAGAGCCACGCGGGGTGGACCTGTGACCGAAGGTGTGGGGACACCTGGCGCTATCTTCCTGACATGCATCCTTGAGAGCGCACTGAGATACGCAGCTTTGAAATCCCACATTAGGATTGGACGCTAAGAGAAAGGAACTGCTAGGACTCTGCACAGCACGCTCATGCTTCCCAAGAAGCCTCCTTATTTCCCTATCTCTTTCGAGGGATGACAATCAGGTCTGGCGACTGCAGCTCTCTGGAATGTGGAAGACCACTGCCTGGGACCAAATAGTTTTCTGTTTGCGGCACAACACAGGCACTCGGATTTTGGTGGGAAAAAGTGTGTATCTGGTATTAAGTAGGGCACTTCTGAACACTCTGCACAAGGCAAGGGGGACACACCCACGTCAAAGTGCCTGGTGCCATGTGTCCCGTTCATTCGGTCCTCATTATTTCTAGTCTTGAACTTACTCATCACACGTGTGTAAGTGCAGATTAATCACTGGGAACAGTACTCCATAGGAGAGAAGGATCCCTACGCTCATCACAAAAGGTGTTGCCAGAAAAGTAATTAGAGCCATTACTTGTAAATAAACGATTTTATTGTTCATCTTCACATATGTGAAAGACATCACTACAGCATCCATTACTCTCGAGTTACAAAGTTTATGAAACAAGATTTTGAAACTTAAATTAATATCTTGATAAGGTGCTTAACTTCTAAACAAGGACAAGTTAACATTTTAAAAAACTTACTGAATTATGCATCTAATGCAGATTTTATCCAAAAGTAAAATATAACATAACAATTCCCTAATACATAAATAATCTATAGTTAATATTTGGAGGATTGGGGGTTCAAGACTACAGAGTTTGAATTTTTTTGAAAATGTAAATAAATCCATCAGCACAGTAAGTTTTAGTTGTAGGCCTGTTATTAGTCTATGTCATAAGCGACATTATTTTACTCATTAAGACAACAGAGATTTGGGACCATCAGTATCTCTCCTTTGAGTCTACTGTTGGTAGCAACAGACATGTAATGAAGTTTTCTAACTCGGCATTGAAACTCTGGAGCAGGGCAAACACCACGGAACTTAAGAGTTTGGTTACAAAGCATTCTTCACATTGAAATGAACCTGAATGACATAAATATTAAAGGGATGGCATGATGGTCCTTAAAAATTCTAAAATAATTCACAAAGTTCTCATTAGTGATTATTGGTCTCTTTGTTACAAAACTGGCAAGGACTCTGAGAAGTTTTTAAATTATGCAGATATAAACAGCCGAGTTACTCAGTTATTTTTTTAACTCACTCCCAAAATGTTGATTCCTACATTTCTGAGACAGGCACTGCCCTCTATACTAACTTGCACATATAGTAAGTTCTTTTCACAATCACATTCACCTCAGCAGGATTGTGCATAATGAAAGATTGACATTGTAATGAATTTTCCAGAAACATTTTTATTACCCAAGTCCCTGATTTATTGCATTTTAAGAATACCATAAACAGTGGTGAAAATACAAAATATTGGTAGATCTGGGACGTTGAAAAAGTAACACACAGTAAAAAAAGTCATTTAAAATTTGGTTGATATACTGACAATAACGGCAAAGACTTAACCGTCTGATGATCACAGAAAATCAGAAAGTATGATTTGCTGACATATTAATTTAAAAGACCATTGATCTAATACAACATTAATGGAGGCACCAAAACAACGCATGGTAATCAAATCAGGCCTAAAAATAACCCTGAAAAACTCAATACAATATCAATTAAATTTGGACTTTTTTTTTTTTTTAAACGCAGAGAAGAGCAAAAGATACTCATTTTAAAGTCTTCTTTATTAGGTTACTAATAAAGAAAATTAAATAATACAAAAAGGATATGTTAAAACTACATTAAGGCTCAGAGAACCAAGGAAACCCACTTATGGCTATTACTGTGTTCTTACAGTCTTACAGTGCCCAGGAAGTTAAGCCCTTAGAGAATGTAAAAGCATGCACAGTCACTATGTACAGTATCGTGGGACTCGGAAGGTAGGCAAGGCAAAATCGAGCAACTGTAACCTTCACTTTTTAAATTCCTCTATTAGGTGGTTTAAAGACAGACCCTTAATAGATTTTTTTAAAATTCATTTTTTTTGTAGTTATTAAAATATACATCCTAGCAAAAATGTATGGCTCATTGATCAATTCATAAAACACAGTCAGTCTACCAACACCAATTGTTACAATATAAAAGAAACTTCTTACAAAAGAAGCTTTATTAGATGCCAAAAAACCCTGTTTTAACTCACAAATGAAAAGTATTTGTGGAAGGGTCTCTGTGTAAGCCAGTTAAGGTAATCCAGCCGGAAGCTTATACCCTGGGATGCCTGTCTCCAGGCCTGCGCATTTTGGAGACAAAGGCTTGGAATGCCAGTCTATGGAAAACAAAAGCTAATCGAGTCTGCGATTTATCTGTATACCTTGGAGAAGGCAGAGTTAAAAATATATCATCAGTTTCCTACTCCTTTATCTGATCAAAGGGTAATTTTTTCAATTATGAGGACACTATAGCTCCGCGATCATTCCAGTTGGGTACCTTGAAAAAAATCAAATGCTACCATTTCATACCTGCTCCAGCATTGGAGCCGTTTCATTGTAGTCTTCCTTTTTTTCAGCACCATCCACCCCAACAGCTTTGGATGCCAACAAACCTTGAGAAAAATTGTACAGAAAGTGCTTATTAGAAAAAATATTGACTTTCACCCTAATTACCTTTCAAAACTCTCAGTTGAAATCCCCCATACTTTCTGATATACAGGCAGGAACTAGTCTGGTCACCTGTCACAAAACACAAACACCCTTCATAATGACTCAAGGAGTAGAACTAGAACTTGAGAAGTACTGATATTAAAAAAAAAAAAAAAAAAAAAACTCTTAAAAACCACACATGTACACATTTATTCTGTAAAAATGTTCAATTCTATAGCCTACCGTCCAGAAACCGAAAATTGCTTCTATAATTTACAACTCATCATATGGGTTTTGTCAATAGAACACCAATATGAAAAATCTTCCCGAACATCTAGATTATAAAACCTCTGCTGAATTAAATTAAAAAACTGTTGCCCATTTTTCATTTTACTAATCCTTTAACCTAAGCTTCACCGTTTCCCTCTGCCAGCTGGACCGCCTCATCTTACAAACGCTCCAAGAACACCGATGGGCTCATACAACGGGAACGGGAACAAAACTGCAG
The DNA here is from genome assembly GCA_004024945.1 of Uropsilus gracilis. Lineage (NCBI taxonomy): Eukaryota > Metazoa > Chordata > Mammalia > Eulipotyphla > Talpidae > Uropsilus > Uropsilus gracilis. The sequence goes on from PVHY01007262.1 coordinate 38,162, forward strand.
GTTCTTTTGACAACATGTGAACTTGCTTAATATTCTCACTGCACAAATGAGGAAATAATTCAGTGTTCCATGTTTCCAAAGGACACCATTAACTGTTGCAGAAGACAGACCATTTTACCTGGAGTATAGACTGTAACATTACAAAACATTAAATCTACGCTTTCACTGACAAAGGCATCTATTCAGTAACAAGGCACCTAACACATCACCAACAATCACCCTGGTGAGACTGTCGGGCACACAAAGCCTTTGCCTCGAAGGACCATGCTGAACAAGTCGCCACGTAACAGCAAACGCACAGCAACAACCTTATTCCCTGCATCTGCCGACAGCACAGGGAAAGCAGACAGCGGGAACCCAAATGTCACACCACCGCGAGTGAGCTCTGCATCTGTCAACATTTTTCAGAGAAATTCCCCAAAGACACGGAATAACCGGAACAGCTATTCACAGGCTAAATATGTATTCTTAAAGAAGTACCAGAACTTGTTAAATTAGGCAAGAAACCACCTTCGTATAACAGGGAAGTTGGCTATCTCACACTTGAAAATAAAATTTCTGAGAGAAAAGGTTGGGTGGAAGACAATGATTTTTCTACATCAGTGATTCATATTAAAACTGATAAACATTTGGTCCAGGCGGAGATAATCTGCATAGGTTTATTTAAGGCTCATATACTATCAAGTGTTGACTTAGGTGGGAAAAAAAACACATAAGCCATTTTATAAATACAACTTGTAAGCTATAAATGCAATTCTATTAATATGACTTAATATAAGTTCCAAATATATTTCTAGATGACAGAAAATGAAGTAGCTAGAGTGTTTTTAACAGTTAAGCCTAAGCTGTTACTAAGTTTTTCTTCCTTAGGTGTTATTTTTGAAGATAATACTAGGGGGAAAAAAAGGGAGGGGGAAGAATAATTTGGGGATCAAATGACAGGAAACTCAGTAGAGGTTCTGTGTCTGAAGACTTTTCAAACAGGACAGGTGTTTACTGAGCCATCTCTTAAATACAACTTACACGATGCTCATTCTCTTGAGGCTGTGGAAACACTTAAAATTGTCAACAGACAAAATAGAGGATAAATTACAAAACTAAAAATGAGGTGCTACAAGTTTTAAAAGAAACAAAACAATTTAGCCATACTTTGTGAAGTGAAATGAGGATATTATAGACTCAATTAATTAAAAGCAATTCCCATTTAATTGTGAAGAGAAAGCTCTGTAATGTTCTTATAAAAAGTAATGGCGCATTTAGTAAAAACTACTTAAAATTAGATTAGGGAAAAAATACTTAGTATGTAGTCAATTCAAAAGCCTCAAGTAAGAAAAAAAGCTTTTCATACTTTATGCACAAAAGTTACCAGAAAAGGGGACAAAATATAAAATCTGTCCTTAGGAGAGGACACTGACCAGCAATAGCTTGACCTGCTAACATTTTGGAGAGAAAAGGAATATCCCCAGAAAATGAGAACTGAAAGGGAACAAATGCAAATGAAAACAATTTCAGTTATTTTCAAATACAACTATCAGTATACTACTAACAAGTCCTCCCTCTCTTCCAGAAAAATCTATGTATAATTACCTTAAAAGAATGCATTATGTAGATTCAAGAAATTATTTAAGTAGCAGGCAGAAGAATATGAAGAATACATGTGCACCACCCACAAAGTTATACTTTCTCAATGCTCTACTACTTCAGCTATAAAGATAATACAGTTAGTCTCATACTGTCAATAGGAGTAAACAGGAGAGACCACCAGTTATGACAAATGAGAGGGCTATTATTTTATCCAGGGATTCCAACCCACAGTATTCTTGCTGGAATTAAGAATCAAATATTCTTGATGTTATCAATTGACTCATTACTGGCCAATTCAAAAATCTTTTCTAAAATAATTTTCAAAATTCTATAGTCTCACAAATACATCTAAGATAGCTAAACCTCTAGAAACTCCTTGAACAATTAGAAACAGACCAGGTGTCAACGGCTGGTGTCTCTTCATTTAGTCCCTTGACAAATGCATTTTAAAACCTGCTCGCATGTTTGTTCCCAAGTATAGAGTCTTGACCCTTGCAACGCTAAGTCAGAATGCGCAAAATACATGGCTGCCAAAAGGTGTATTAAATAACTAAACACATGTGAAGAGCATTCCTATTATCTACTATAATTTACAGTCACAATTTCAATGTCTACCTGTTTGGAAAGTTGTAAAGAAGCACCCTTACACATTCTCTATGTGAAAATCAGGTTTAAAATCACCGTAGGGTGTACAAGTGGGGATGGAAACAGAATGTAACTAAACACAGGAATTAAATTTACCCAGGGGCTTCCCAATATATTTCCAGCTAGTGCTATTCTAAAAGTAAATGAAATAGAGTGGAGGAAATACATCAGAGTAGACTGAGATGCTGCCATGATCACAGTCTTATTCCTTTCAAAAGGACAAAAAGGCATGCGCAAGCGAGTGTGACACACCTAAACTACACAACAATCCCATGACAAATTGCTGCTTTATAGCAGTTCTCATCTTTTTATGAATGACAAGTGAAATTTACTGTACAGAGGCAAGCCTGCGCTCCAAGCACTGACGACAATCTCATCACGCCTGTTGTCTTTTTGCATGATGTAGTTAGTGGCAACACGAAGTTAGATAATAGACACAGAGAGATGAATTATTAAAAGGATTATCAGACAATTCAACCTTCTAGGTAAATAAAAGATTATAATGATTCCCTTCATAGAATCTTATGCTCTTCTACTGCTGCCGAATCATCACTTGTTCATATGAGACTCCCAAAGGAACGTGCAGCCGAGGTCTGCCCATTGAAAGCATGGGAGTTACTAAGCACCAGTATGAGGCACATGGTAGGTGATTTCCTTGAGGCACAGGATAGGTGACGTGGTTCTTTCCCCCCACTGTTGTCTTTGCACGATCATGTAACATCTCACTATGGACGGAGGTGTTTCCTGACTTCTTTAAATGTTGAGCTTGAACTCCTTGGTCAGGCACGTGCAAGCATATCCTGACTAAAACCAAATCAGGTCATCGACATCGTTGGGAAGAACGGTGAGGCTGGCAAGCTGGCAGCTGCGCTGTGTCAGTGTCACTTCTGTCTTCCTCTGCGTTGGCTCCTCCAACAGCACTTCGGTCTTGGTACCCAGGAGGAAGCAGCAGCAATCCACCCGTGCCCCCATCTGGTGCCCCGAGAGCCTTTACTTTAAGGCAAGACTGAAGCCCGAGTTGCCGTCGTAACCGTTCCTTGAATTAAGACTTTGAATTTCTCCAAAGCTAACATTTTCTAAGAAAAAGGTGGAATGGTTGGATTTATGTGAAATTTCCTGTCCTGGGGGAAACAGATCCTTTATCACAGAGAGGCACAAAAAATAATATTCCTAAGTGGAAAGACCGAATGTTCTCACCTGTGGAAACCAATCAAAGTCAGTGACATGAACACTCTAAACAGTGGTTCTAGAGAAACCACACTTGCAGAGTCATCTGATGGTAGGTTTCCACTCTTCACAAAATGGTCAAAATGCTTGTTTATTCTTGGATCTGACAACAAAACCAAGCTTCTTGGTATCATTTCAAAGAATGCCAACAAAGATTTATATTGTTTTATTAGGCCAAAGGTATTAAAAACCATTTCGCCTTTGAAACAAGAACCACATGCCTAAATAAAGTATGTTAACTCCCCTTTCAACATATACTCAGAGAAAAAACAAATCCATTCACATCTTGCAGACTAAACCCTTTAAGCTGAATGAGTCTTGCAAGTGACAGAGCCTAGGAGAACTGTCTCCACTTGTCACAGCTAAACATTTCCTCTATAACATCCATGGAGGCTTGGAGTTTCAGTGTTTCTACCATCCTAACACTCTATTTTTAAGTTAAACGTAAAAGACAGATAAGTAAGCCCAGATTTTAGAGCCCAAACTATAGATAAGTACAGAAACTGTTAAAATTTATGGAAGTACTTTTGCATTGGAAATTAACAGATTTAGGAAATGTATTTAATCTCGTATTTACCTTTCCAACCATAGATAGCACCACCCTTAACTGGTCAAGAATGTTTAGAAAATTCTATTCAGAATCTCAGACATGATTTCACTACAGACTGACAAAAACAGGTAATTCAAATCTAAGAGAAACTACTCCTACTACCAAGGTTATCTAAAAATCTATGAAGTTTGGTGACACTGGATCCCATCAGTCCTCACAACATCCCTGTGAGGTAGGTAGACGACATATGATATTCTTTCACATTTCACAACAGAAAAGGTTAAAATAAAGCAACTGTCTCTCATATTTACCAGTTTGTTTTACTAAACGAAAAGATAAACTTCACTTTATTAAAATCAAACTACTCTAAAATCAAACCCTCCATTCCCCCCCAAAAAAGAATCATTGTAGTTTACCAGTAATCTTGTTAAGTCGAGCTCTCTTTGCCTGAAATGAGTTGCCTTGATTATTTTTCCTCTTGTTTGACAATGTGCTCTCTGGCTGTGGAAAGACCATCTTTGGAACGTTCTCTACATGAAGTCCTACTTTTAATAGAATACATATATGAGTTTATCTAGAATCCAAAGTTAAAACACATGAATTAAAGTAATAAAAATGATTTGCCTTCACTTTCTAATCTAATGCTGACACAGAACTTGAAAAACATCTCTCCAGAATGATTACTAGAGATAAACGGTTACTAAGCAGTAAGTCTTTAGGAAAGGAGGAAGGAAACGACTTACTACTGTTGCATATAAGACACTCAAGTACATGCAGAAGCATTTGGGAGTATGGGGGAGGGGCACACCTAATAAGACAAAGCCCACCACCAAGGATTTACAAATAAAATCTCAGCTTGTCTCTCTTTAACAAACTGAGGGCACCCAGCATCAAGAACCCACATTAGACCATCAACCTTCTATCTATCTGCAAGATGCCACAGAAAGTTAGCAGCTGTCTTATGTTAAGGGGAAAGGACTGAACAATTGAACTGGATCTTCAAACTGACAGGTGTCCAAGGGGTCTGACTCGTTACCTACGAGTTACCACTGCCAGAGGAATGAACATAAGAACATATATTATACCAAATGTTTCACTAGATGTGGGCAGATCTTCTTTCTTCTCAGCTTCTGATGTGGCTACAGAAGTTGAAGTTTCCTCCTTCTTTGAAGGTACTTTAAACCATTTTCTCTCATCTTTATCTTTATTGCTGTTAGCGCTGGTCCGAGGTTTGTTCCCTGTTTTATTCTTGGCTGCAGCTGCAGCAGCTGCCTTGACTAACGCTATCCAATCCTCCAAAGGAAAAACACAAAACATACTTAGAGTTAAAAATTGATCAATTAAATTACACAAATGAATAAAAATGTGTCACATTTTCAAAGCTACTTTCACCCAGACAAACAAATACAAGATTTGAATCAACTATAAGACAGATCATCAACATGGGAGAATATCAATTTTTAATAATCTAATGGATCATATAATCTTACACAAGACAGGAAAATAAAGGTTCAGTAACAAACATTTCTTTGATGTATTTTCACAGCAGTGAAATCCAGTAACAAAGGAAGTCCATGACAAGTAAGACGACTACACGACATTCTAGTTCTGTAGGGCTTAGGTCCTGTAACACACAGCACCAAAAAAGAAATAAAAGTGCTTCTGTTGCCACATAGCAAGGATGAAAAGAAACTCACTTTCATTGAGCAAATGAGTCTTCCTTTTCAATTAGGGAAAATGTGCCACTCAGAGTAGGGCCAACCAGAAATCAATATATGCTTTTACTATTTTTTGAAGATTTTAAAACCAGGTATCAGCTGATCACAGCAGCTTAGTATTACTAACAACAGGGAAAAAAGAGCCACCTGACTTGATCGAGATGAGATGCACACTGTCAGCGTCCAGATTAATCTTCCTCCCTACACAACTTCCTGGCGCTACATTAGCCGCCATTCTTCTGAGAGGCGGGCAGTTAGCTTTATTTCCTGTGTTTATCTAGGTTAGTTTATTACTAAATAGCTATTTTATCTCCAACTAAGAAAGCTTACCACAGAAAAAGTACGTTTAAAAAGACGTAAAGAATGCTGCTCATGTTTACAAACAGTCACAGTTAAAAAAATTTTTTTAAAAAAGCAAATATCTGAAATTATCTCTTCAGAGTTCAACTTCCACTGAGACCGCAAAGCTGACAATTCAGACTCCACCAACCCACGTGAGAGCAAATTCTTCATCCAAGCAATGAAAAGGCAATTTCACAGCATCAGATGTGTTTTAAGTCACGAGTTCCACTAAGAAAGGCCAGCCACTAAGCACACAAAGTCCCACCTTGCAAACACATGATGAGGACAAGCCACTGAAAACAAAGCATGTCTCTCGCTCTCCTGCTGGAAACGAACTGGGCACATGCAACCCGCTCAGCACCTTCCTACTGAACATCCTGTGCTCCATCTGCCAGGATCGCGCGACACGTTCAAGAGGCAGCGCCACCGAATCCCAGGAAGTCACCAGCCTGGAAAGGCCGGAGCTCGGCTCCCGCATCTGGCTTCCCCAGAGCTTCAGCCTGACATCCCAGTCCAGGCACCAGGAAGTGAATGAGGACACCATTTTGAATTAAAAGGCTTTTATCGCTACAACGTGAGACAAGATACAAAACAAGCCAGGTGCACCAGTATCTTCAGCCTGACTTACTTAGGGCCACCTCTTCTTTCAGCCCTGTCATTAAGGAAGGACAGGCAAATAAAATTAACTCTGAGGTCAAAGTGACAGGAAAGAGAACAGAGGAATAGATAAGATGCCATGGGAGAACGAAGATTAATTCTGACTGAAGAGAGAGATGAACTGAAGCCTGAAGCGGGACTTGACTAAGGTAAAGGGAAGAGGAAGAGGAGTAAATGGGCCCTCCTGCCAGATGTCACGCAGTGCAGGGGAACAGGAGGGCAGCACCAAGGGCAGTGTTGGAGTCAGAGAGCTAGGGCTGCACTGAGCCAAGAGACTGACAGCTAAGTGGGGGGAAACGCTAGCCACCCCTGCACCAAAGGCTGGTAGACAGCAGTGAACCAAGCAGAAAAGTGCAAGCAGACGAGCAAAGCAAAGCACTGAATTCAGCTGGGACCCCACGTCTGCAGCACTCCCAAGAGCGCCAGGGGCAGACCCCACGGCAGTTGGCAGCTGTCTGCCCCAATACAGGGAAGAAACTCCTGTTGCTCCTTTGAAATGCTCAATCAGATATAGAATGAAATAATTCTCGACCACCTGAATGAGCGACCGTGGGCATCACCGCAGCCGGGGTACTGGAAGATGTCCCCGCTATTTTTATTTTGCTCTGCTAGTTTTAAATCGTTTCCGCTACACTAGTGAAAGGAACCGGGGCGGCCCTCCCATGAATGAGAACTAACGGTATGTGCTGAAGTTCCTTGCGGGTAAATAACCAAGGAACGTACTTTCATCAAGAGCGGTTTGAAATCAGCTCTGAGCTCAGTCATGCTGTATACGGCAGTTGAGTGAGATTTTAATTCACTCGATTCTCCTAGTTCTGAATTCCTCAACCATGAACTAGAAGTTGCAGCCATGATCGCGTCAAAGGATTTCCTATGAGAAACCAGTAAAACAACATAAGCAAAAACTGCTTAATAAATACTGAAAGACCCGAAGAGCCAATTTATGTAACACTGGTAAGTTACACTGGAAACTGTCAACACACAGGCAAGAAAAAGCAGGAGAGAAAAAGATACAAAAAGTGTAGAGAAGAGCATTCCCATGCTATGCGATGCCTCATCTTTCACTAGCTGGGTAAAGGACATTTTACTCTCTACTTTCACACAGGCATCTTCAAATTGCCCAGAATCCAGAAGATGCTATGCCAAGATAGAGTCCCTCAGGACTGCCCACACCACAGGGATCCAGCTTACTTCTCAGGTGAAAATGAGTCAACACTTCGTTGGGGGAAACAACAAAGACAATGAAAATGACAGCATTTCCTAGAACTAGCCTATAGCTATGCCTAATACTTGTGATTAACAATTACAACACACACTGTCTGATTTCACTCATATGCGGAATGCAGAGAAACCAAACATAGGCACTAAATAAAACAAAAATAAACTTAGACCAAAATCAGCAGTTATCAGAAGGGAAGGAGAAAGAGGAATGGGGCAGTTCAGCAAGAGGTCAAAGACGTGAGGGTGGGTCTGGACTGTGATTGGCGAGCGGCATGTAGCGTGGCACAGACAACACACAGGGACACACAGGACAATGTGCACCTGCGACTTACATGATTTTGCCACGCAATGTTACTTCAGCAAAAATGAAATGAAAATTTGTGAATTATAAAATCAAAGTAAGTGCAGTTATTTACCAAATTTTCTTTGTGTATTTGGTATTCTGGCATTGATTTTAATGTTAACATGGGTCATGGTGTGACCAATACAATGACTAAAGGTTTAACAGAGCAAATAAACTGTTTCACACTTGTCATTTTATCACAAGTCAGACTGACTCAATCTCACTGAAGCACGTATATATTAAACTAAGTTCCCATTGTTTCAATTAATCTCTCTATGCAGGAACCAAGAAATCACACCATCGAATGCTTAAAAGAACATTTTATTCATACATACAAATAGGAAGACACAAAGCAATTTCCTGACCCAAAGTATCTCTACATTAAATTGCATTTCCATAGTCAGCGGCAAAACTCCATTGACTAATCATTTCAAACGTGAATTTGTAAAAACCAGGTGACTTGAAACAAGCACACTCTCAGATAAGTAACGAGGGATAACGAGGGATCTGATGTGGTGATCCACATCTCTAGATGATGGAATATTTAGTTGACCGGAGCTGACCAGAAAATACCAGTACATCTCAGGATGGTATTTTTTACCGCACAGTACGTTAGACATCTATATAGATTACTTTCAATATTAGTTAAATTTAATTGTAGGTCCAGGTGCTGAAAATCCCAAATAACAGCAGAACATAAAGGAAAATATTTTAAGTGTCTATTGGCACCTTCCCAGCATTTCAGCATTGGTATTCAACCAATGAAATGGTGGTTTCTGACTCTCCCCCAGATTCTCCTCCCAACGCTTACCGTCCGTGCTAGCCTGGAGCAGTGACGGAGCGCGTGCTACACAGCTCACAGCACATGCCCCCGAGCTCTGCCTGCAGCAGCATAGCATGTCAGGTAAGCGCCTTTTAAAGGAGATTAATGACTATGACTTATGGATGGGAGGAAGATGATGAGAACTCAATGTGAAATTTTATACCCAAAATGAACTTTCTAAGTCATACGAGATAGCAGGAGAAACGAAGCGGAATTAAAAAAAGGCACTTACCTCACTTCCCACAGACGGGTTACACGATCCAGCTGGGTCGATAGGACAACACCAGCTTAGTGGATGCTGGGATTTCACCTGGAACAGAAACTAGTGACCTATAACTTTAGCAGGTCTAAAACCAAAGAAGCAAAAATCAAGTGTGTGATTTATTTTACATTCTAAGCTGCTTTTGCTTGCTGCTATTTGGGGCCATCAGCACATAACCCTACAATTAGTTCACGTGAAAATACAGACGTACGTTGACTGGTCACCGTTCAAGAAGACCGAGAAGGCGCCCCTCTGGGTCGCAGGAATGCTGAGCACGCTTACCTGCCCCTTAGCATCCTCTGGCATTGCTTTAATGTGCATTCTTTTTAAGCAACGGATTACTCCATCATAAAACTGAACTGTGAATGTTCCTGAAATAGGAGCAAGTCGGAATCATTAGAAAATAGGAGCAAGTTGGAATCGTTAGAAAATATTCAATTTTATAGCAACACTTTAAATCTGACAAGTAATACCAAGGAGAATAAATACTGTGTGACTTCAATACTGCAAACACATAATCTATCGAGATGCCACAGAGTTTATTATGCTTATTTTCCTTACTGAGCCTTGACAGGTTAATGGACTGTAATTCTGACTTTTACTATAGGACTTTAAAAATTGTTTTGTAATAATTTAAACATACATATAAATAACATGGTAGGTATGCTATAATTTGCCCACCAAAAATTAAAATCATCATTTACAAAAAAGTTGCGCTCTCTTGGAAGTTCCTTGCCAAAGTTGTAACAGAGAAAGATCTGGAGAGGGAGAAACCATTCTTTGGGAAAGGAGTATTCCTTTAGCAATACTAACGAACTGGCAAGTAAGAATTAAAGAGCCACAGGCTTTCAATCTAGAAAACACGGCTCAATCAGATCAAAGTCTCCCTTTCCAGACCAGAACACTGATTCCTGGAGGGAGTGCAGGGACGCCCAAACGGCTGCAACAGGACCCTAATATTCCCGTCCTCACGGGGCCACTCGGGCCCTTCCCACCACACCAAGCAGCTGTGAAGACGCAAGGTTCCGCTGCACGGAGACTGCAGAGCAGCCACCCTCTGTGCTGGACGCCATGCTTTCAAGTCAACGAGACAGCAAATGTCACACAACAGAAATTCCAACACTGCTCTACCATCTCCTGTGAGGGCAAAGGAAACAGAAACTTGACCTTTACGGGACGAAGCATGAACCACAAACGTGGTCACTGTTGTCACTGTCGCTGATGTTGGCGCAGGTCAGTGAGACAGGTCCAAGACCGTTCATTGTGGTTTGAATAATACCATACTGTGTAGTTCTCGACAGCTAATGTAATGCACAATATGGCAGATACAAACCCCATTATGAAAAAGCTCATTAGTTGAACGGCAAAGATAGAAAGAGGCTGGGCAAGTTCTGAGAGTGACAAAATGAAGTCTACCAGACGCTGCCATCATCCTGCAACGGTCCCCTCCTCCAGTGTGGCCGCCCGGACAAGGGCCAGCTTCTGACCGAGCTGCCCGCGCCTGCCGCTTCCTCTACCGGCGCCGCCTTTTCCTTTCCTGACTCCAACCCACTCTCCACAGATGAGCTCTGCAAGTCCCCCCAGGAGTACGAGAACGCCCCTGACCCTTCCAGGCGACACTAACCCTAACTTCTGTTTACAGAAATCACAAAATAAGTACTCGGAGAGGACTGTTCTAAAAATAGATGACATCCACCAGTCACCATTTCTGAGCTGGCAGAGGTCAAGGTCAGCACGGTTGCCCATCCACCAGCATATGCTTCATCTGCTCATTACATCCCCAGGGACACATGGGACAGGCTGTTGCTCAGAGTCTTGTACTCATGTAGGCATCTTCTCAAGCCCTTCAGCCAGGAAGGGGGTGAGAGGCCTGCTTCAGCGGCTCCCTATTAATAGGGAAACGACGCTTCATGTCACCATTTGGGGTTGACTCTGCTATCCAGCAAAGCTCAGGAATTCCTTCTTCCAACCACAAACCATCAGCAGCAGAGTCTGGGCCAGTGTGGAACACACGCTCAGGGCCCAGCTCGCCAGAAGGGCCAGTGCTCCGTGAGAGACAGGTGGCCCTGGCACAGGAGTCACTTGCCGTCCTAACAACTGAAGGCCACTTACCGCCCCCAGGAGCAGGGTGACCAGCGGTAATGAGGATAAAGCCCATTGTGGTTTCCATTCATTAAAACAACATAGTAAGGTCTTTAGGACACAGCGGTCTCTCGCTAGACAACTGTGACTCTTCACACCTCACGCTGCACGTTTCTGAGTAAATGTTTTCCCGTCTAGCTTCTCTTGTCTCCTATGTTTTCCCAAGCTTAGTGTCAGCTTAAATCCTTAGCTTACATCCCTCCCATTGCTCCCAATGTCTCTAAATAGAGGCAAATTTCCTTTGCTAGATTCCAAACTACCTCTTGTACTGATCTTTGCTTCGGTACCCCAGTCTTTCTGCTCTTCTACGTCCCCTCAAGGAATCCTTCACTCCCGTCACATCAAAGCCTCACCGCCCCTTAAAAAGGGCACAGTTATCTTCAATCTTCTGCATACACCATTTCATCTGCCGGAAAAGGCTACTGAGCTTACGCCTTAGCCTTAGTCTTACTCCTTTCTAGCTAACTTGTCTTTCAGGACCGAACCTTTTTAAAGGAAGGGTCTTCTTACTTAAATTGAATGCTTTCTTCTTGTAAAGAAACTATCACTTGCTATGTATTTCTTCAGTAAAACAAATGAACTGAATAAGAAATAAATGCACCAGTAGACTAATGTATTAACTTGAAAAACACACAAGTCTTTCACAGGTATTTTGAAGTGACACTTTAAATAGGGAATGCTAATAATATGTAAATATGCCTCTAGTAATAACTGAAATATTCTTGCATCTTTCTAAATCAATCCATCTGCTTTTTAAATTAGTATCCGGTCAAGACAGTCACTGGTCTTGCGTATGGCCCATGAATACGCCTGCTCTCCAGTAGCCAACTTTTTGATTGCTTCTGTAACTATTGTTCCTATCAGTATCACATGTCAGGGAATACTATCAGGAAAATTAACTCTCAATTATCTAGGGAAACTAAGAAAAAAGGGGCAGGGAGAAACTGCAATAAAGGAACTCCCCCATTCATAAAGCCCCAGTCTTCATTCAGAAAATACTGTCCTGTTTGTACTTCCATGCTGTTTCCTGTAGTTTCAACCTTTCCCACACTCTGGTTGGCAGGATCATCAAAATAATTTAGCCAACAAACTGAAAATGGAGAAGTAGGAATAAAATGCACTTAATACCAACCTGTGAAACGAAAGCTAAAAACCTGTAAACAACTATTTACCTCTATGAATTTAAGCCTTTTATTTAGGTTAGATATCATCCTATCTTCTATAAAGTATAACCAAGTAAATGTTCCCAAGGACAGTGGCAAGAAAATCACTGAATAAAAAACAAAGAGGATGGCTGTATTTAACTATAATATTCACTGAAAATTAGAGTTACTATTAACCCACTTTAAATCTCAGAGTATTTCAAACACTCACCCTCTTTGTTGATAGCTTCAATCTTGGCAGGGTAATAGCGACAGTCTGTCCAACGAGCCAGAACTTCTTCTCCAGCTTTAAAATCCTAATTTAAACAACTTGTAAAATCAGTACCATGTGTAATAAATAAAAACAAACTTTTGTAAACTTGAGCAGAATTCTATTGAAAATGTAGCATGACAGGCTGAGGGAAAGAGGTGGCTACTTACAAAGAAATCCTCGTCATCCTTCAGCCCTTCTTTCCTCAAGGAAGGCCTCTCAAGAGGTCGCAATCTGTTGCTGTCCCAGTAAATCCACTCATCATAACGATGACTCCAGCGCTCGAAATGGACCAGCATCTTGCCCTCCTCATAATCAATTTTTTCAATTCGTGATGGATACCTCAAAAATAAAAGGAACTTCTATCAAGTGAAAATCCACGCATATGCTTAGAAGACATATTTTTAAAGATTATTTACCTGCTTACCATGAAAACAAAAACGCGCTTTGTAAACGACTGAACCAAAAGTTTGTTTTGTCATTTTTGTCTCTTTCTTAACAAATGACTATTCTCAAGATCTGATAAAATAAATGTTTGGATGCACTGTCAGCTACCACACTGCTCTGGGGAGTGACATTATCTATGCAGCAAGACCTGCTCTTGACCCCATGCACTTCTAAACCTGGAGTTACACACACAAAACACCTTTTACAACAAAAGAAATAAAATCTGCCTGCCAAGTATGGCTGGAGAAGACCAGAGACGGTCTGTCAGTACGCAGCGCTCAGCCACTGAATGGAGTACTATGCAGTCCCAAGGGCAGTATCTTCAAAGAACGTAGAATGTGGGAAAGGGATAGCAGTGCTATATCCACGAACATTTTAAGATTGCAAAATGTTTTCTAGCAAAAAAATACCAACGAGCATATTAGTCTCTGACTGGTATAAAAGCACCTTCTTTATTCTGTTTTTCCTATTTTTATCATGGGTATTAACAATGATAGGAAAAATGCACTTAACCCTTAAATATAAAAGCATAAAGATAACATATTTCTGACTTCATATAAATGGTGATTCTTCTATAATTAATTCCAAAACAGAAATGAACTAACTCAATTTTTTTAACAAAGAAAATGATCTCACCACCCCTAGTGTACGATGTTAAATGTTCAGAGATGACTCTATGTTTTGTTGTTTTTAAATAATATATATTTTTACTGAATAAATTTTGTTTACATTTGCCTTTTGGGTGTTCCTCCCCCTCCCCCGCCCCACCGCCCCTTAGTCTCTCCATCTCTTCTTTCACTGCCATTTATTGTTTAATTTTTAGTCCCTTGGGTTCTTCCTCTTCTTTCCTGTAGCAATGTCCTTTTGTCCGGTGTGAACGTGGTTTCCTGGGACACAGTGGCCTGTGCTTAGTTTTCCAAGTGTCTTTTTGCTGCTGGTCACCAGTTCACACATGATTGTGTTCTTTCAGTGCCTCCTCCTTCTTTCTGATCAGCTGCTCCAGCCCATCTTCTGTCATATTTTGTTCCTTGTTTTGTAGTTCTGTTTGCTGGTGGTTGGGAGAGTTTCTCCAGGCCAAAGCTTGTGCACCCATTTTTTTGATCGAGATGGGCCCTGGCAGATGGTTAGTCAGGTTCGTCGTGGGGCCACTGCCCGTCTCTGAGGCTTTCCTCACCCCCTAAACTGGGAGGATCCTATGATCATGCTGAAGGCATCTCTGAACAGGGAATTCTGTTCCCATCGTTGTAGATCTCAGTGGTTGTATTTCTGAGGTAGTTCGTCTCTAAACTCAGTCTTATAATCCTGTGTCCCATGGATCTGACATGTTCGTTGTTCCAGAGTACTTCCTTGTTTTTCACCTCTGTATTCATGTGTAACTGCCGTTCAAGCGCTGATTTAGTTGCTTCTGTGAGGGTTGACTGGATTTGGAGAAGACCAGAAGGAATGACCCCTACCACCCACTACCCTTCGCCAATCCTATCCTCCCTTCCCCCCTCCCAGCCCGCGCATCAGGTTGGGGCTCCGTGTCTGGCAGCAGGGCTGAACCAGGCACGTGGGCGAGGCTATCCCCGCCTTCCCCGGCCACCTCGTGTTACAGTGAGGGGGGGGGGGGGGCGGCAGCCACTCCCCGCTGCCCTGGCAGGCTAAGGGGTCCCTCCTACCTTGCATTCCTCGAACCCCGAAGGAGCATGGCAGGCTAAGGGGTTGAGGGCTCAAAGCCTGGCAGCATCAACTCCATGCTTTCAAAGTAGCATTCAGCAACAGGGTTCAACAGCATTACAGAGATGGTTCAGTCTTAAGATGAACTGATATTTTTGCTAGTTTTAGAAAAATCTGCAATTTTTTTCTTCTCTATAGAAAATGCATTTTAAATACAAAAGCACGAGATGAGACTCTGCATAATCCTATACTTTGGGATGACTGCCTAGCTGAATACCCATGGCTCCTCAGGACCCTGAGGTCGCTGGTGTAGTTTCTTTCCCCACTTTGGTTTCACACTACAAGACTCCTTGGGCCTTCCTCAAGCACACCATGTTCTGTCAACATCAGCACTTTGTACATTCTGTTCTTCCAGTCTGGCCCCAAGCTGAGCAGCCCTTCTCTTCCTCTATAAACTCACCACTTAAGATGTGGTTGAAGGTACAATCACATGTGGGAAAGGCCCCGCCCACCCCCACCACGACAACATGCCCTCAGCACACCTGTTGTAAGCAGCGCTGTGCAGGGTCTCACCGGGGTGCTGCCCAACACTGACAGCCTGAGGCACTCACGAGGCACAAAATAGGATCCCGTGGCGAAACCAGTTGGGAAAATCTGGCTCTCATGAAAGACATCTTGGTGCCAGCAACAAGATGGACATGAAACAATCAGTACCACCAAGCCTGAAGAACGGTGTGGCCCTTTTCCTCATGGAACATGTGTTAGCATTTCTTGAGACAGAAGACATGGAAGGGACAGAATGCGAGGAGCATTCTGGTCTGTGGAACCTGGGGCCTAAGCGAGTCCGTTCAGCAACGTATTCTGGAGCATCCGTGGGACACCGGCAGTCACACACCAGCCACTCCGGGAGAGGCTGCCACGAAGATGACATGGCACTAAAGACAGACACGCTGCAGCTTTAGCACTCAGAGTGACCCAATTATAGCTTTAAGTTAGTGTCTATTCTTAGGCCTCTCCAGGGCAGAGGGTGTGGGGATTTGGGGGAGTGAGTATAGGCAAGGAAACCTGCTGTTAACAGAAACCATTACAAACAAGAAAACCTAGGAAACTCACACCCACCCACTTAGAAGTGGGCCGTAATGCTGACCTTTCGCAGTATTGTTCCGATGTGCCTATTTTGCTACTCTGGTTTTTAAAACGTGAAAAGACTGAAGGAAAACCAAGGGATAAGGCTGTTCTTTATATTTTCAACAGTCACTAGCTACTTAACTGTTATGACAGACTTTAATCAGTTCTAAAATAGGATAAATGTCTCTAACTTCATTACATCTAATGAATTTAGATGTACCTATTACATCTAAATTTTGAATAAAAAATAAGCTCATTTTCTAGGTTCCTTCAAATTTAGATATACACAACTTTTATATATTTGAAAGACTTCTTAAAACAAGAAGACCCCACAGTAACAGTGTCATATGTATATTATAACATGATTCAACTCAGCCAAGAATCAGAATCTGAGTTCAAATAATTTAAATCTAGAATGCATTTTTAAGGAACTTACGATTTTCCTAAAATATTTTAAAAACTATAGGTTGAAAGGATGGAACAAGCAGACAAAAAAAATGGATTTTGGGGTCTTCAGAATAATTTGCAGCATGCTATACTTCTCCCATACATCTCTAAAGACACCAGATGAAGGCCGAGAATTAGCTAAATAACACAAACACCCAAGGAAATTAATTTTTACAGTGTTTAACTAATGAAATTTTGAACCTCAAGCAGAAGTGTCACAAATGCTTTGTCAAGAACCTTCACAATTCTCATCACTCAGCCAACATATACTTGGGCAACAGATAAGATTAAAGCACCTGTCCGATACCCTGCTAGGAAAAGGGAAATATAATTAACTCCTGCCTTCAAGAAGCATAGCACAGTCAGATGAGGAGGGAAAAGAGTATCTCCTACATGCCATGTGTGCACTAAACTCCATGTTCTTTCTTTGCTGAGTGTCACCTGCTTTCCACCTACAATCTCAAGGGACTGGATTTTAGTAACCATCAGAGATATTAACAGTCTCTCCTTAATGGAGAGGAAGACTGTCCAAGAACTTATATGGGAGAGTATTCAAAGTCTAACACAGCCACAAAAGCCTATAAGAGAAATGGAATAAGGTATACGTAAATTAATTATGCCACACACGGCAAACTGTTAAATACATACTAGAAAAACATCCCATCATCAAGCTCTTGCTATACTTGTAAAGTGCACAAAATGGCAACTAACATACAGTTATATACAGCGAAATGGTTTCCCTGCTTTAGCAGATGGCCCATAGAAATAATGCTTTGATACACACAGCGAATGAAAAATATTCACAAATGCGTCTCTTGAATTCTAGCAGTATTATTTTGATGCACTGTTTGTTTTGAGTGTCAAAGGAATGTAGGATTTCTCTTACTGAATTTGGAAGAAGTAGTGATAATGTTTTTATTTTGTCTTTTTTTTTTAAGTCTGAATCACGGAAAGCTGTTAGACTGAAGAATAGTGATTAGGCTCAGTCCCAGATACGGGACTGATTCGGGAAAGAGTTGAGAAGTGGGAAAACGGGGTTTCAGAGATAAAACAACTAGAAAAGAAACACCATAGTTGGCATCTTTTAAAGAATTCAAAAGAGAGAGATGGTGCGAGGGCAACTTCAATAGAAATAAAATACTTGGATGCCACAACTCTACCTAAAACTCACTCCTCCATCATGTTACTGCAAAATGCTGCACGATTTCCACCATCCATCTTTCTCACTATAGCACTACTCCAAAATGCACACATGGTTTAAATGGTATTGAGTGTGCAGAAAATAAGGAACTGTCTCCATTGCACTGGGTCTACCCCGTGCTCACAGGTCTTTTACACTTGAATCCCAGAAGTCAGAGTTTACTTCCAACAATGGTAAGAAAAATAATACACCCTAAAACCGATTCCAGCTTATCAGCCTTGATGGACACGAACAGCAACAGAAATACTGTGAAGGCCTCATGGCTCTTGCTGAATTGAACAGCATGTTCACACATGCAACCTACTATTGCCATCTTTCAACAGGCTTCTTGGGACCCTTAAAGCAAAACCTTCCCAAGGCCAGGTTAAGCCGTCACTACAACGACAAAGGCGAACAGGGTGGCCACCAAGAGTAGAATTATTTCCGCATTCTGTGAAGTCTCACAGCACTTTGCTGACGGCTCCTGCTGCCTACCCCTAGTAGAGAATTGGTCAGAGCAGCAAGATCTATGGATGCTGGATTAAATCTACGAGGCACTAAGAACCAGAGAGTAACCAGAGGCTGGCCACACACCGACTCTACTGCATCCGATCTTTTTAATATCAACGTCTGACTGTTGTCAAAACACAAAGGGATTATGAAGAATTGAAAACGGGAAGCGTTGTTAGGTGAATTCCTCTACTGGCTTATGTGATAACTGTTTCACATAGGCAGCTCCTGACCCTCCCAATAGGTTAAGAAGCTGTGATTCCGAGTCTGGACACAAAATGTCATATGCTTGGTATAGACATGCACAAGGTCTCTTTCAAAGTGGAAGCTCCTAAGATTAATCAGATCTACAAAGCGGCTCTCAATCACTATTCCCCCCCCACCCCCACCCCACCCCCCCAATCTTTCACCTGCAAGGCAAAATCAGCTACTAACACTCAAATTACAGCTGCTCCACTATCCTGGAAAGGCGGAAAATGATGGGCGTGCAGCTATGTCAGAGGTATAATGTGACAGAACCATTAGACATTATTTGAATTTAAGAAACTCCTGCTGACTTGCCATCAAGTTTGATACAGCCAGATTTTCACCTATGTTGATAAAGAAAGCCAGCCATGAGGAAACAAGGGACATTCTTTGATACACTTATGGCACTTACGTCAAGGACAGGGTTACTCAAGAACATGCAACAATCCACTGAGCAAGACCAGCCCAACACTATCAAATGTCCTAAAAGGCCATGAGAATTCACTGAGACTTGACAAAGTACTTTTTAAGTTGCCCCGGTAGGATCATACTAAGTGAAATCGGTCAGATGGAGAGAGACAAATACCATATGGTGTCACTTATGTGTGGAATGAAGAGAAACCAAAAAAAGGCCACCGACAAGTAACACATCCTAGAAATCTGACTGCGGAACTGAGGCTACCACCGCAGGGGTAGGGGAGGGAAAAGAAGGACATGGGGATGGAGCACAAAGGACAACGGCGCAGGTCGACGGGTGCCTGGGTGGCGGGTATGGCGCAGAAGGACACACTACCTGCGGGCCTCCCCTCTAACCGTGACACTGGCAACCGCCGCTACCACCACGAAAGGACATTTATTCATAAATATGGAAAACATAAATCTATAATTATGCAAATTTAAACACTGACATCGCTCCTTTACCCCATTCCGCTCAATAAGCTGAATCTCGTGAGTCAGACAATGAATACAGCTACAAATAAAATCAGGTATTAGTCTAATCGATAAAAACAAATTGAGGAGGAGAAAAAAAAATCAGTAAGAGAATGTTAACAGCTAGTATCGTAGCCATACAACAATAGCACACGGGAAAAATACCTAAACGCCACATCCCAGATAAAGTAGTTCCTGAACTTTTAAAAGATAAAATGCACTTGAAATGTGGCTTAAGCACAATGTAAATGTAGCAGAACCTTAGAGAGTTGGCACTGACAATTCAAGTTTTATAGATCAGAATTTCATAAGCAAGGAACTCTAACATGCTATCATAAGAAAATCACTGAAACAAAAGAAGTAGAAATATGATTTTAAATATGATTGTCAGGAGGATTACTTGCCAAACAGTAAAAATTAATATAGGGTATCATCTAAAGCACACAATAATCTCATAGCCTAATAACCTTTTAAACATTCTAGTTTCCTGGAAGCATTTAGAATTCACATTATGCTTTGTGATTTTCAAGTGTTATCTCACCCACTCACTGAGTGTAACAACAGTAACAGTGCCACCTAATGGTATGGCATTTTTAGAAAAAGTCCTCTTATATCCTGCATGTTAATTTGAACACACAAAAAACGCTTTTAACTAATTCAAGCTTTTCTGCATAAATACAAAAGACTTTAGAATGACAGGAGCATGCAGAGGATAGCTAATCTGTCAAATCTGATCTTCTCCATCACTGGAAGGCATGACATCATCTCTTGGGGACTCTTCTCAGAGTTGGTCATCATCAGGACACACGTCAGTGCCAGAGGCCAGTCCACAGCCTTTCCAGCAAAAACCCAGTAGCATCTGAGTCAGCTACGTACTTTCCTTTGGAAGCTTATGGCAGCCTTCTTTCAAAGAAAGGCCTATTTCAGATCACTGAATTTCAAATCCTGCTCCCCTCTAATTTCTTAGGATCTGAATGCCCCACCATGCCTACACACACCCACTGTCCATTCTAACCAGGTTAAAATGTCTACACCACAGCCTCTGCCCCCATTACCATCTCCTACCATAAGACTAACGACCTACTCTGCCCAAAATGTCCAGAACTAAAGTCCACGTACATTACATCATCTGTCAGGCTGACACGATGTAACTCTTAAGTTTAGTAAAATTATTTGCCTCTAGCAAGTTGCTAGAAGTCCCACTTAGTTTCTATTTCTTAACAGCACATAAACATTTTTACTACTATGCAGACAGATGCTTATATATCAATTAAAGTTTTAGGAAATGGTACTGGTTCCTTTTCCCATTAGATTTTACTTTCTTAGCATAACTGATGTGCGTGCTGTTGTGACTAAAGCTATCGTTCACTAAGTGCTTACCACGCCACAGAAACCACAGGACATAACTGCACAAGGTTTTGCTGAATCCCCAGGCAAGCCCTGGTGCTGGGTACTGTGACTGCATGGTCACCGAGGAAGAGAGCCACCAAACTCCGAATGTGATGTGGCTCCCAGGAAAGGAGGTGATAAGTCGTGGGTCCCAGAACTGAGGTCTGTCTGTCCTTAAAGACTGCTTTCATTCACACATCCTGCATCTTGTACTGATAATGTCAGTTCTTGTCAGAGAAGCTTAAGAGGCTCTCAAAAGAGACACAAGAAATGGATAACATGATTCAAGAATAAGACTTACTTCTTGTGAATTTTAATCTGCTTCTGATACAAATAAAATGCCTAAAATTGTTTTTTGTAAGTTCAAAGAGAAAGGAAAAGGGTTTTTATTATATTGTACAAATAAACATCTCTCCTGTGCATAAAAACGCTACAGAAACAAAAAGGTGCTAATTTCAGTATTATAATTTTTCAAAGAAACAGGCACTGCATCTCAACTATGCCTAAGTAGAAGACAGCACATCGTTGTAATGAAAGAATCTAAGAAAACAGCTTAACTTTATGATGCTTGAAAACCTTCACTATATAACTTTAAAAATTAAAATAGGGAACCTCAGATATGTTACAGAACTAAGAAAAACAGGTGATTTTAAAAATAAAATGTGTCAGTCCAGTTTGACAAATGTTATCCTATGCTTAGCTTTCAATCCACAAATCACAACTCATTTACCATGGTAACTCTTTGCAACGGTAACAGATTTTATAAGACCTCAATCTTTTGGGTTCACTCTTTATAATCCAAAACCAATAAACACGGCTGAGCACTGTCAATGTGTAGAGGAGTTAGGCCATACATATGTCATGGAAGTAGCTCAGACTAATACTTTACCTAACCAAGGTGTATGAGAAATAATCAGTTTTAATTAAAGAATGGGGTTTTTTTGGATAATGAGAAAACAAAACTCAATACTATTGCACTGCATATTAAATATCCACATTGTTTCACTGTACCAATTCAGCTGAGGTAATTATAATTACTGAAATAATATAATATTTGCATACCAATTTCTAATTTAACAGAACATTTGTGTATGCTGACTAATGATCTGTGGGTGGTGATAGTAAGGATGGTAAATAGTTCTTCAAAACAGTCATATAAAAGTACTAAAAACCAGGTCCCTTAGGAAGAATATCATAACAAAGCTGTCTTTTCAACATCACAGCAATTTCATCTAATAATTACACCACTGATATTTAAAACTAGTATTTCTTCTTCAATAGAAAAAAATCACTTAAAACAAAATCAAAAATTCCTAAGTGTCTGCAGATAGCAGAAAAACAAGAATTGCGAAACACTCTAGAGTTAATTACAACCACAAATAAAGTATATCCCAACTCCCCACCCCACCATAAAGCATTATCTAGTGTAATCTGACAAGTGGAAAACTGAGACTATTCGAAAGCAATAATGCAATAAATAGGGAGTTGACTGCATGTGATGTGATGTTTAGACTTGAACCAAATATGAGATACGCAAATGGAACTGTCTTCTCTCTGGTCCCGGCCTTGCTATGACCTGAACAGAGACGCCGGCCGTAAACCCAAGGCACAGCACGGCAGGCCTGAAGATGCTAAACTTGACATACAACAAAGGGAGCTAGGGAATCAACAGTTCAAGGTCAGTTACTAAGGGAAGTCTGGGAGAAAGACTCTATGATAGGCCCGCCTGAATGAACTGCCTTGCAGATCTCTCTAATCCTAAGCAAGAGGGTGGCATGGGCATGCTGGATGCCTCAGCCCTTTCCAAACACCAGACAGGTGTCTGTAACTAGAGCGAGTCAGGAATTCAGAAGGCCAGTGACCACTCAGTTCCTTTACTCCTGGAAGCTATCTCCAAGCCTCAGGAGAGCACTCTGGAGCAATGGGCTGCAGCAGAGAGCTGAGCATACATGGAGCCACAGACTCTGGCACTTTACTCTCCTGGCTTGATGAGTCAGAGGGAAACAGCGAACAACTCTGAAACCCAGACCTGTCATTTCTAAACTGGTAAATTTCACCCCTTACTGGGAAAGAGTCCTGTAAATTTTTCAATTCTTGAATTTTACAACTCCTGAATTTTTGAATTTAACAATCTTTGTGAAATTCAAGTGACAGGCTGAATTTTCTCTCAGAACCTTTGAAAATTGTATTTCCCAAACACCAATGTACAGCTAACCAGGACCTTGACAAGTGTGGACTTTGCTTTTTAAGTAACAAGGGCCTAAACCCCAAAAACCACATGGCCAGCTAAAGCTAGAGATAACAGAAAGAGGAGGTGCAAGAAAAAAAGAGGTACATTAAAGAAATGAAGGCCAATATATGAAAAATAGCAATGAGATTTTTGGACCAGGCACTACTTTGCAAAACACTTATATATTTTATTTTCTCCGTTATTAAAAATGTTATAAATTTTTTTTAAAAAATGATAAACCTGGGTATTTCCACTGCTATCCACCTCAAACACTTTATCTTCTCCAGGTTAATCACTTTACATAGTTTTTTGATCTACACTTTCCCCAGGCCACCACCATCAGACATACTGGCATCACCTAGAAACCTGCTAGAAATGCAAATTGGGGGGTGGTGGGGGGGTGGTGGTGTGTGTCCCAGCAGGGTTTTGGACCCGCAATCTGGGTGCAGATTCAGGTGATACTGTTGCAGGTCAACACTGAAGAATGCTTCACATTTCTCCTAAATCACTAGCAAAGACTTACCACCAGTGAACTCTCAGAGACAACCAGTCAGAGAATTGGTACTACCCTGAAAGTTAGTGAGTTCAAGTTTCCTCCTCAATCAATATACTGTAAGCCAATAGTCTTGATTCTTAGTAATTTCAAAATTAAACAGGCAATGAAAAAGTATTTAAATGAATGGGAAAGCATCTGCAGAAAGGGTAAGTAACCTGCCTATTACCACTATATTGCAAACACCTCAAATCTGTTATTGTTTCAAGTTGTAGTCACCTCCCTCCACCTTTGTCTACTCAATTTCCCTACTTCTAGCAACCAGAGTTTTGAATAAACTATATGCAAACTCTATACAACTTCTCCTTGTCTAGTTTACTTATATCTCACCTGTGTTATTTTCTTATCTAAAAGTAGGAATTAAAAATATGTCATCCCTGAAAAAATGAAAGTAACCAAAATAATTTGAGCTTTGAGCACAGGGGCTTGAAGATTAAGATCACTTAATATGTCACACCCTCATCTTATGCAAAGTAATTCTACAAGCGTCACATAATTCGTGGCACAGAAGCACAAAGAACCACATATTCTGACTTCCAGTTAAATTTACTTTTATCCAATATTTCTTTTCTCTTGACTTTCACAGAATAAGCAAAAAATCTGAGAAAAACTTCTCTAAAATATAAATCAACATAAAGAAAGGAAGATCACTGAGCAAGAACAACCAACCAGGTGTATTTAAAAATAAACTGCTTCTAATTTGGCTTTCAACCTTTTTTGTGGGAGGAAGCAGAGCAAAGTTTATCTTTAAAAGTTTATGGGGATTCAGTTGTGGGTATGTTAAGGACTAGACATTTGTGTGCTGGCACACATCTGCTTGATAATTAAAGTGAGGGTGCCTTAGATCTGAAGATTCAAAACTTATGACTTTCTAAATGCAAAGAATGTTAGATTTCCTTTAAAATCTTATGAATTTCAATGTGGTAGACTCTGCAGTCCACCGGTAAGTTTTCTATGACCACTCATAAAATACAATGCAACATTTGGTGATAGAAATGTGACTGAACGTGTTTCTGAACCTATAGAAGAAATGTTTTCAAAGACAGTAACTCAAAATAAGAATCAAAACCTTGTAAGTGTATACAGATCTAGTTAAAAAATTTATTCACATTAGCAAAAGAATCTCCATTTTAACAATATTCACACCTAAGCTGTCTACATATTTCAAAAATCTAATGTAAATGTGATTTGTCTTTAAATTTGGTCTGCAAGTACTTTCCAAGAGCATGCTTCCATTCCCACACATAACTTATTCCTACGAATGTAATCCTCTGAAGAGCTAAAGTCAATTAGAAGAAAAGCAACCATTTCTCTACTGGTATTCTTAACTTAATGGGTATTGGTACTTGCTATAATCTAAATTTCCTGCTCTATTAAAATTCTGTACATTTTTAAAAACTCACATTTGCAAATGTTCCATACAGTTCAAAAAGCTCCAAATGTGTGGAAACAGCATTTGCCAACTCAAATTTATACTGTTCTATCAAATTCAGATACTTGTAGACATCTCCATTTTTAAAAAATCTTTCATTTTTCCTTTCAGATCTAGAAGAGAATTAAATAGAAATATTCCCCCAAAAGTGAGAAAAGCATAACTCATCTGAATGTCTCAAGATGACTCTATTATTCAAATATCTTTTAAGAGTAAACACCACAGCATATTACTTCATTTATCTTGTTTCTATAGCTAAATCACTTGCTACAGAGTAACTTTTAATTTCAACAGAAGGCAAGTTAAATCAGTAGTCAAAACCAGTTTGATTTCATCACTTTTCTTACTGAGCAATATTCAAAATGATTAGAATAGTATGCAGATAATATTCAATGCAAAACTAATACTACAAGGTTGCTCTCTTAAGTCACAAAATTCTGGAAGGATTGACCACCTCAAGAGGTGACTTACAGCAATGACAGGCTCTGCTGTCTCCATTCTAAGTGACTCTCATGGGACTTACTCGCATTCAATTAAATGAAGATATATTTAAAACTTTTAAGCTTGAGTCTTCAGATCTCCAAAGAACCATTTTTCAATAATTACCCTTGCCTTGCCTTGTACTTCAGTGCTTTATAGTTATGCATGATTCTGTAGAAACTGAAGTTTAAATACACTGAGTCTTAAACAGTTCTGTAAGTTAGTAGCACTGTCTCCATTTTACTCACAAGTCAACTAGGTTCACACACTTACCCACTTACATGGTCAGAAAGTTATAGTCAGATTTTGACTCCACCTCTTTGTCTTCAGACTCCTCTTACAGAGGGTTTCCAGTGTAACTCCAACTTTCTCTTTCCCCAAATAAACTCCTATGTCCACAAGCTGTATTTATTGTCATTCTTAAGAAGTTACCCTCATTCAAGAGATTATAAAAGTGGCATGTCAAGGCCTGGATGTAAGAGGTGTGATACAAACTATTATGGAGATAAACAGAAAATAGTTGATGGTGAGCTGTAAACATCAGCATAGTAAGACTTTTAAATGACTTTTAAATTTAAAATCTGATGAGTAAGGAAGAGCTTTAAGTTAAACATTAAAGCAGCACACGCTACTCCGTAGGAGTTAAGTTTTAGTCCATACAAAAGACAGCCGGTCTCCAAAGACCTGCACGGGAATGAAAGCTGACTGGTCTCTCAATGACGTTCTCAGGGACGGCACTCATTCCTATCGTTAAGTCATCAGCTTGTCTGTTGTAGCTGTTACTCGGATAACAAAATGTACTAAGTGAAAACTTTAAAATGTAGGCTAAACCATCAAGGATGAAATATCTTATTGAACTTTGGACAGGAATTCTGCACATTTTCTAACAAACAGATGAAGTCCTCCTATTAAATCTACTCCAAACCAAAAAGTGAACGCCTACCTTCAGTTTATTTCTGTCAACTAAATGTTGGGCCTATTCTTTTATTTTTAGGGAACACACTAAAAATTTTTTTCCTGCAACATATAAGGCAAACAAACATGTTTTGGGAGCTCAATGTCTATTTAAAAGGTAACCCATGCACATGTGATGATCTATTTCCTCATTAGCAGAATCAGATCTTACTGTAAAGGCACTGACTGTGGAGATAGAAGGTATTTGCATCCCAGCTCATACCTCCCCGAGGTCTATAAATAGTTGAAAGGCATTTAAGCCAACTAGGAATTGGATGCTTTTCCAAATGCACTAGTAAGTAGGGAAAATGAAGCCTCCATCTGAGTTCAACAGAACAAAGTCTGAACAAAGAAGGGGGGGCAGGCTTGGGAAAAGAGAGGGCTGACGTCAGTGTATTTTCAGCATTTCACTATTCTGTTTCTCACAAGACTATCAAAGTTTCTCAACACTCAGAAAATCCTATGCCTCTACCTAAAATGAAAACAAAAACAGGTAGCATTTATATGAAATACAGCATAGTCCTTAGTAAATGGAACAATAAAAAGAATTAAATCTATACCTCATATAGAAATAAATTTTGTTAAGAGCATGATTCATAGACTCTCTTTCGTGCCCCGTATCAGATTCAATAAATCTTAGCAACTAATTAGTTGTCCTGCAGTAGAACACTTTAAATAACACTAAATTTACCAGTCACCCAACTCTACCTACTTCTAAAACTACTGATATTCACAAAGTCCTAATAAGAAAGAACTTTTCAATTACCTACAGCATTTACACACAATACTTTCAGTTCTCTCAGTTCAGAAGTCAACTCTAGCAGAATATTAAATTCTTCGTATAAATGAGCTCATAAACGTCAAACTGATGGGAAACTTCAGTGACTATCAGATGTGATTATTTTGGCTAATGTTTAAAGAGACATTTATCACTGGGATCATTAAAATTCAATCTAAACTTCATAAATGAGTACATTTGCATTTTATCACCTGATTTGAGCACTCCGGAATTCTTTTAATGAGACATCTAAGACAAAAAAATATGTAAGCTATGATACATCTGTTCCCCAAAATTTCAAATTCTCTGAAAACACAATATACTCCAAAAGTAGGCTTGAGGTACAAAGGAGTTCTTTTTTATAAGCATTCCTTTAACTATCGAATCATCAACTTAACAATTACTAAATTACAAAGCCTCTCATCACTGTAAGTGAATTTCTCACCAACATAATTATGGTAATATTCCTAAAAACTACCAGAGAGCTAAAAAGCCTGTTTCTCCAAAACTAGAGGATAGTTCAACTGCAGCTTTGTCAGTCTGGAAGCCCATAAACATGTTAATATAAATAAGTCGTTCAAAAAGACAACAACTTACGCCTGGAGATAATACTTACTGTCAAGACCAAGAGGCAGGTGGCTACTAACTGGCTCTCAGGTGCTACCTGAGTCCCTCCTAGGAACAACTGCGCACATCTTCTACCAGATAAGAGTAACAAGTCCCCTGAAAAGAACCACCCTCTAAGATGCGACTCGGAGACACTGGGCCAAATAACGGTGTCCTCCCACCTCAAAGTCGTGTGTCGTGTGTCCCGTCCCGTCCCGTCCCCCCCCCGCAGTCCCAATGAAGAGCCCCAGATAGAGTCCCTGAAGCTGGGGTCAGGGACTGAGCAGAGTTCCAACACCCGATCCTAACAAACAAAAACCCCAGGCCAGTCTAAAATCAAGTAGCAAGGCTAAAAAAGATTTTTCCACCTGCCACCGTCTCTCAGGAAACGGATTCAGTGCAAATTAATGAAAAGAGAACCTACAAAATGCCCACTGTAGCTTTAGGGGAGCCTCGCTTGAGAGCAAGTCTCAAACCCCGGTAGACAAGGTCCGGGAGTTGCTGAGCTGTTCCTCCTAATGAAAGCGCTGGAAGAGAGACTAAAGCCACACCACCACTCCTGAGAGACACTGGGAGGTGGGGGAGGGTGAGAGGGGCTGGCAGGGATGGCGGAAGAAAGGCCTAGAGACCACCACACAGAGAGTGCAAAGCTAGGAGTCAGCTCCCTGGAAGGAGCACTGTATCCCCCAGGGAGTGAGCACCTCATTCTAACTACTGTGGGCCACTGACCTTTGGCTGCTGCTGTTCTTTTGCCCTCCGAGACCGTTGACTTTCCCTCCCCGCTGTGTGAAGTCTACGCTGGGGTGTTTAAATTTGCCACTCAACACAGACAGCCAGAATGGGAGAAGGAAGAGGTCTAAAAGAACTGCCACTTTCACCAGGGCCAGGAAGAGCTGCCTGCAGGTCACTGGCCTCTGGGGAAGGAAGAGGCCCAACTGGTTTCCAGCTTCAGGTGGGATGTGAGCAGTGACCACGCTTAACACAGGACTGTCATTTAAAGACCACTTCGGGATGCAGCCCCTTCTTCCCACCATTCATTCAGTTCACGTTAAGTACACAGGGCACTGGCTGACGCTCCGGATCTCCTTTTCTAGATAACTGTTTTCAAACAATCAAACATGGTGGTGACTAAAATGATCCTGCTCAAAGAAAAAGTCCTTCAATTAACGGACATGCAAAGTCTGTCAAAGCCTAGGAAAATTAAGAAAAAAAAAAAAAAAAAAAACTGTGTAGTTGTATTCAAGCTGCAAGTGCATTGCTTCTACCACATCAGAAGAAAAGCAATTACGTCAACACGGAAGGGTAGACACGTGCTTTAGGTGAAAACTCCGCATATTCATACCATTTTTGTAAGTAGTCCAGTGCCTCCAAACGAGCACCAATCTCAAAAGTGATTCCAGGACGATTTGGGGGCTTTTTACTCATCTTGAGATTCTATTCTTCAGTAATTTCTTTTCACTACCTCAGGAGGGGAAGAAGAAAAAAAAAAGTTAGATTCTAATGCATAAAACTCAGGGGGAATTAAACAAAGTTTTTAAAACATTACAAGTTAAAATAATTGCCAAATTTTTAAGAAATGTGAATTAGAACCAGTGTCTTTAGACAAAGTACTACGTAGCCTGCAGGCAATCTTGATACTGAATTATGAAGGAGGACATAAAAAAAGACTACTATTTAAGAAAAAATGAACAGGTGGAACATTACAACTTGTCAATGACTCAAATGCTTTGGATTTTAATTTGAAAATACCCAGGGAAATGCTCCACAATACAGCTGATGTTTTCTATCTTTGAAAAATGAAGACAGCTGAGTATTCTGGAACACGACTACTGAAATTCTTATGAGAACATATTAATAACGTTTTTTACAAATATTTACTGCATGCCTCAGAACATAAAACACTAGAAAAGACACTAGAGAGCCTGAAGCAGACATACGTAACCTTCTGTCAGTGAAAAATTAATAGTTGCCCCTTGGAACCTGGATCTTTCATTATACTCCTGATTTTTCACTGCAGTAGCAAATGATTCACTACTTTCAATTTTATACATAAAGTTGCAAAGGAACTTTTTTCCTTATAGTTCACATTCAATATGTAGTAATGATTTATTTTTTTTAACTCTCAGAATGCATTTGTCCTAAACTCACCCCAGACAGATACTGAAAATAAAAGTGGTCCGGGACATTACACAGAAAAAGTACCAAGACTCCTTCCCATGGGAGGGATTTGTGGACTACTTACTATTCTTCTGGCCCCACCCAACACTCAGTATATCTGAGGGGGCCTCTGTTTCACTCACTTAGGGACGTGCAGGTGGTCTAATCATAGCATAACAGGTAATCAGAAATGCAAACCTAGTGTCACTGAGGAAGATGTTTTGATATTTAAAATTAGTAATGACAATATTCCCTCCCAGTTTCAAAGAAGACACACTCAGCTGTCATTTTCAATGGTCTGAACACAACTTAAATGGGGCAAAACAGTAACAGAGAACACAAAATATCAACTGTCCTTTTCC
>PVHY01007263.1:8505-68772 GCA_004024945.1 Uropsilus gracilis
AAATAAATAAATAAATAAATAAATTCCAAAAAAAAAAAAAGAGGTCTAAGGAGACAGAAGGGAGTAGCAGTACTCCCATCCCTACTCTTTATTCACATAGGTGTCCAAATTGTTTAAGCAGCTTTGCTAAAATTACACCACTGTGTTATGTGGCAGATCCTCAGCAAGAACTCGAGTCACCAAATTCTCTGCTCAAAATTCTTGCTATTATTTTTCCAGTTGTTTCAGTTTTCTCTGTGTTGTCTCGATCCTTTAAAAGACAGCAACCAATATTACAAAACAAATTCCAGTGTAAAAAAAAAAACTGAAAGAGTTCTCACATTCTTTTACATACACCAATATCAAACTGTCTTTATTTTATAGTATCTTCCAAGGTCAAGAAAAACACTTATTCAGTTGCTGTGAACCAGTAACTTTGCCAAGTATTATGAATAATACAGAAGAAAAATATGTATAACCCTTAACTTCTGATAGTTTAAAATTTATTCAGGAGACAAACCTGGTTTCATATTCAACTGTAATTTGGGTTTTTTTTTTTAATGAATTTATAGCTAGTGGTTTCCAACTCTCCCCCTGCTCTGTAACTTACCTCCTCTTGAATTCTTCTCTAGTTTTTCTATATCAAGAACAATTAGTGAGATTGGAAGGAGTATCAGGAAAGTTAGAGGTCATTTATTGGTAAATTTAGAACTGGTAATAAGAAATAAACTCCAACAGTAATAGAAGATAAGTAGCAGCATTGTTTTCTAAATGGGGAAACTGAGACTCATCAGTATTATATGACTTGCCCAGGATTGTTGGTAATAGATGGGGCAGAGTTTTGCAGCCAGAGTGGCTGAGCCCACAGGCCTGCTGTCAGTCTGTGCAAATAAGAGTAAATAAGGTGGGAAAAGGCAATCAGGGTAAAATAGGTTCTGTTCAAAAACAGTCTTGTCGTGGTGAGGTTATGAACATATCAGATGAGCCTACCATATGAGGTGTTTGAACACACCATCTGCAACTTGTGTCCCTCCTAAAGCTGTGTGAGTAGGAGGTTCACCAGGGTGGAGAAGAGAGTCTGGGATTCAGAACTAGATGGACCGTGTTCTCTCAAGGTAGCTTCACTGAATTCACCTCTTATTTGCAGAAGAACAGGGCCTGAAGGAAGAGTAAGTGCATCAGAAATGTTAAGTCTCAGGGCAACTTAGCCATCGTGACTATGATCCAGAAACAGGTTTCCAGCTCACTGAGTGCTGGCCAGGGGGCAGCGACACTATGGGTCCTTGTGCGGAGAACACTGTTTGCCAGGACCCTCATAAGGGACCCACACCCTCAGCAGCCGCAGGCAGTGTTTACAGAGGACTATCCTGACCATCTCCTGGGTTAATCAGGGCATCTTCAGCCCTCTGCTTTCCCCTGCAAACCCCTGGTGCACGGTGGAATGATGTCACTTTTGGTAGTTTTCCTTGGAGGTGAGGGACAGAGTAGCAGGCAGCTAAGGAATCTACTCACATGCAAACGAAAGCTTTTTGAGTCCCTTGG
Organism: Uropsilus gracilis; assembly: GCA_004024945.1. Classification (NCBI taxonomy): domain Eukaryota; kingdom Metazoa; phylum Chordata; class Mammalia; order Eulipotyphla; family Talpidae; genus Uropsilus; species Uropsilus gracilis. The sequence continues at coordinate 10,027 of PVHY01007263.1, forward strand.
CGTGCACCCGGCTTGTTTCCTCCTGGGGCTGTGCAAAATAAAACTTGTTATTCAATTTTCAAGCAGGAAGAAGGAACATATGAGAGGAGATTAAAAATGTAGACAGTCTTAGCTGACTTGCAGTTGGGTGTAGGATGACCATAACAGCCCATTCCCAAAGAAGCAAGCCTAACTTGAAAAGTACTTGGTTCTGGAAAGGCTGGCATTGCGTGCTTGTTGTATTTGTTCATTTTTTTCTCCATTAGGTAAAAGGTTTCAAAGCTATATAATGTAATGAATTTTATTTTCTGGTTGAAATTTAAATAGTTCCTTTGTGTTTTGGGTCTTGCAGGAATTCCAGGATGCATTAAGAGCTGGGATGTTTGGGGCATGTGAAGAAGATGAAGGGAAACATTTTAGCTCCTTCCTGCAAATAATTATAAGCTATTATCCCATAATATTTTTTTTCTTTTTTGGTCTCTACAAATTTGAGATAAAAATAAAAAGATTTTTCCTCAAAAATGTATTTCAGGGCTTTGTTAGCCTCTCAAATGGAACCAACATTTGCCAGGAATGTTTTCCCTTGTTTTGATGAGCCAGCTCTGAAGGCAACTTTCAATATTACAATTATTCATCATCCAAGTTATGTGGCCCTTTCTAATATGCCTCAGCTTGGTAAGTCAAATTCCTTGTCCTCTCACTGATTCTATATTGTCTGTGTATTATATGTATATGTATTTAAATATGTCAATTATATGTGTATATACAAGCATTTACTTCTTTAATATCTTTCGGATCAATAGCATTTCTAGGCAGTGTGCTGGTGACACATTATAATTTCAGTTGATTATGATTAGGGGGCTCTGTCCAACAGGATAGATGTCAGCACCCATACGGTGGAGATGGCAGATCCAAATTCTTTTTGTATTAGAAGCAGAAGCCATTACATAGTTCTTATACATTGGCAGCCTATCTGGCCATTAGTTTGGGATTCAGCTATTGATCATTAGTGCTAACAAGTCTAGCCTGAATCTGGTGCACAGATGTGTTTTATTTGGCTCACATGACTTTTTTTCTTTTGGTTGAATTATAGCCAACTTTTAAAAATCTAGAGATTTTATATAAAGATTCTTCCTTCCTTTGAAACTCAGAAGTCCTAGCAACTCAGGCCCACAAGACCTACATGACAGTGCTAGTTACAGCGGAGAAAAGCCTGCCCCCTGCAGGCTGGGTCTACACTCCCAGCCTTTTGTGTTGCGGCCACTGCTTGTCAGTAGATGTGGCCTTTTCACATCAAGCACCTGGCCCTGGTGGGCATTGGCATTTGTAGTGTTAGTCTTAAAGGCAACACCCGCTCCCCCTGAAGAGTGCTGAAACTTAAGAATGACAGAATTGTGCATTTGGCCAATGGGCCTGGGAAGCTCTCCCCAAAGTGTTAGGAGAGATGGGCTGGGCAAGAAAGCAGTAGAAGTGGATGGAAAAGGAAGAAGGCGGGTCACAGGCCTAAGTGACAAGGCTCATGGATTTGGCTCTGTCACTCAAGATGCTGTACTGAGCTGGGCACGGTGGCTCGTGCCTGTAAGCTTCAGCCTATGAAGCGGCCAGGGCTAGGGATCGCGGTTCGAGTCCTGCCTGGGGCCCGTAGTGAGACCTAGTTCCAAAAAAATAGCTGGGCGTGGTGGTGCGTGCCTGTAATCCCAGCTACCTGGGAAGCTGAGGCTGGGGATCGCTTGAGTCTGTGGTACCCCGGGCAACGAGAGCCTGCGGTTCCACAGGCAAAAAAAAGCGAACCTAGTCTCAAAAAAAAAAAAAAAAAAAAGATGCTGTACTGAGATCTTCTTATTATAGTTTTGAGAGTCTAGGGGGTCGAGAAATTCAAGCTGCTTAACTGTGAGGACCTGGGAAAAAGGAGTTGGGTAACAATTGACAGATGATTTCAAAGGTAGATATTATTGCTTAGGGCTACAGTCATCTGTACTAAAACAAATTTCTCTAGGTCAGTCTGAAAAGGAAGATGTGAATGGAAGCAAATGGACTGTTACCACCTTTTACACCACGCCCCACATGCCTACGTATTTAGTGGCTTTTGCTGTATGTGACTATGACTACGTCAACAGAACTGAACGGGGCAAGGAGGTGGGTAAGGAAGCCTCTCCAGGTAACAGCACGCTTGGACGGGCTGCCAGCCATCCATCCATCTGCCTGCACTCAGGAGTTTGCTTACACATCCCACTGCCACCCCCTCATTCTCTTTTCGACTTCTCTAAGCCCTGTTAGAGCTCTTGGGGTGCCTTTGGGGAATGGGACACAGTGACCCCCCTGCAGCTCTGTGGAGGGTGTCTATGGAAAGGTAGCATGCTAAGCCTGTTCCTCAAAGCAGCTGTCTTCTGGCCTGTTCTGATCTACTCTCTGTCTAGCCCACAATATACTGCAGCCTTGAAACTGATGCTCCAAGTGTGTAGCAATCAGTGACTCGGGGGACCAACCACCCAAAACAGACCCCGTCCAGGAGCCTTGGCCGAAATGGTGCATGCAAGTTAAACCTAAGTCCCATCTCATGTGAAACGCTTACCTTGTTGGGCTCTGCCTCAACTATCTTCTTGTCATCCAAGTATATTCCTGTTACATAGTGATGCTTTAAGAGCATTTGTTCACCCAAGTATAGCCCTTTACATGGTCACCCTTTCAGAGCATAGCAAGGTACGTGGGGCAGTTCTTCTATACTGACTCCCACCCTGTGACCAAGGGTAGTGGTAACTTAAGGCCAGTGTCTGGGGCCCAGTTCTTCCTGGTCAGTCAACTCACAGGACTCAGAAAAATCAGGCCTTTCACTGGCTGAGGTTCTCTCCTGGGCCCTACACCTGCCAGACTCACACCACTGACTTGAGGAGAAAAGGAAGCTATGGATGAGCCAAGTCTCTCCAAGGGGAAGAATTACTCGAAGCTTCTTGCTTCTCCTAACCTAGTGATGAGTCCATAACACTGTGTTGACTGAGAACAGCAGCTGCTTGCTCCAGCCTGATTTCCTGACCAAGCAGTCCCTGGTAGCACCTCGATATCACAGGTAGAACCTTGGCCAAGTCAAACATTCAAGACACGCTGATCGGACTGCTCAGGTGTGATTTGCACATACTTGCTTTGAAGCTGGCATGAAGGAGCAGGCCCCAGAGCAAAGGTGGCCCATCAGCTTCTACGTCTCAAGTTGGCTTGTTGCTGTCAATGCTGCCGCACAGGGAATGGAGCTTACAAAGGGTCAAGTCTGCTTTGCACAAGATCCCACACTGCTGCTGTGGAAACGAGAGGAAATGGAGTATGCCTCTGAAAGTAATGTTCTGAGCCAGAGATTGAAAGTTGGGATGAGTTTATCAGTGGAATGCTGCATCTTGGCTGTGGTTCAGCTGTGGGAAGTGAGGGGTCCTCCATACACTCTGCGGGGAAAGCAGAGTGTACTCTTGCACTAGCATCCGGCTGTACAGAAGTTGCTCGTTAAGTGAGAGATAGAACTCAGTGACATTGAAAATGTGGTTAATGTGTGGCATGAGGATAGATCTAGACAGGCAAGCTGTGCCGAGGGATGAAATGAGTATATATGGAGTAGAACTTGCACACATGGTCTGCAGAAAAGCACTCCTCTGCTGATTCTTGGGAGGGTCACCAGAATACATGGTCAGGCCAGGGGTAACTCTGAAATCACTTTCATGGCTACCTTTCCAAAGTATTCATTGTGGCTTGCATCCCTTAATCCTGGGCCAAGGGTTACCCATTCCTACACCACCAGCTTAAAAAACCATCATTTGCCTCGCTTTGACTATAGAATGGCAGCTTTTTTTTTGAGACTAGGTCTTATTTTTGCCTGTGGAACTTCAGGCTCACGTTGCCCGGTGTACCATGGACTCAAGCAATCCCCAGCCTCAGCTTCCCAGATAGCTGGGTGGCATGCACCACCATGCCTGGCTTTAGAATGGCATCTTAAGAGATGAGCTTTCCTACCTAGAAATCAGCATATGTCTCTCAATTGTTTTTATTGTTATTTTCCAAACACTCCAGTTAAAATGCACCCACTATCTTCAAAGTGGAGAGAGGGGTGTTCCATTCAGCAGTATGGGCTTTCGTCTAGCAGTTTTTCTAACTGCCTCAGAAGGGAAAAGGGAGGCTAGGAAGACTGCTCCAGTAGGACGGAGCCCTGGGTCTCTCTTTCCTGGGTGGTAAGACTCCAGGACATGATGTATAAAAGGGGAGTGAGAGGAATGAGGGTACCAAGGCAGGAGACTCCAAGAACAGGTGGTTACATTTTGTGAAAGAGAAATGTTCCGGAAGCCTTCCTGTAATTCAAAATTCACATCTTTTAAGAAAAATTTTCCAGCAGAAATAAAAGTACAGTGAGCATATCCTTGGAGTCCAAACATCTACAAATATTGCTTGTTAGGAGCCGTGTGGGGGAAAGAAGAAGAGTGAGACTGAAGAGACTGATAGTGATCTGTGGGCCAACCCACAAATGGGGACCTGCACATTCTCTCCTAGTCCCCGGTCTGTGGCTTGGGCCCATAGATCACTATCTATCTCTTCTGTCTCATTCTTCTCCTTTCCCACGCATGGCTCCTAACAATTGCTGGTTTTTGTTTTCTTAGCATTTTCTTTAATATTTTGTATAGACTCCCTTTAGTTATTCATTGGGACAATTATTTTAACTTCTTTGACTCCAACTTCTGTTCCAAGGTTATCGATTTTCATACATGTGCTTTACCACCAACACAACTAACCTCACTAAAAAGTATTTAGTTGGAATGAAAATGGAACTACCATTTGACCCAGCAATTGCTCTCTTGGGACTCTACCCAAAAGAGACCTCATTGTGGGTACAAAGGGACATCTGTGCTCGGATGTTTACTGCACCACTATTTATAATTGCAAGAACTTGGAAGTAACCTAAATGCCACAAAACAGAGGACTGGATGAAAAAAAATGTGGTATATATACACAATGGCATATTACTCATCAATTAAAATGACAAATTTGATGATTTTTATGACAACATGGATGTACTTAGAAGAAATCATATTAGCAGAAACAAGTCAAAAAGAAAAAGACAGAAACCAAATGGTTTCACTAATATATGGGATATAGTGAAAAAATAAACAAAAGCCTAGAGGAAAAGTCAAAACAAGCTAAGCACCAAACTGAAGCACACAACTTCAGGCAGGAGGAAAGGGGGAGAATGGTGGGGAGGATGGTAGGGGGGGGTAAATCCCTGGGATTACAATGATGTGAAATTTATATATAAATAAAATTTTTAAAAATTAAAAAAAAAGAAACCCAGCATGCAGCCTTTGCCTTGGTCCTCTCCTTGGCTACCACGACTGCCTCGGTGTCCTCTAGGAGTTCAAAGCCGGGCCCTTGAGATGCTGCCTCTGCCTGGTATGAAAGGGATGCCTTCATGTCCTGGCCCAGCTGTGGCTACAGGCAACAGGCTAGGGCATATCCTGGCAGAAAAAAAAATTCTTAGTTGGTATTGTTATAGGATATAATTTCATATTAAATAATAGTAAATGTCAAAACAGAAGCAAATTGATCATCAAGATCACACAAATAAGTTCTCAAGTGTTCAAACATTAGCATGTGGTTTGTTTTTTTGTTTCCTTCAAAACGTTGATTTGCCACTCATTTACAAAAATACCTATTTGGAAGTATGACTTTATATCTCAATATAGAACAAATAATTTAAACTGAGAAAACAGGATTCAGCAGGGGTGGGGGTTAGAGGAGGATTTCTCTTTACCTACTAAAGTGTATGTGTCCTAAGCAGAGAATATAATTCACTTGTTTTAACAGCTACAAAATCATAAGACTTTGGTGAACTTTTTGTAATTAGGGAACTTAACCTTTCAAAATGCAATTGTAAGATAGGACTATTAATGCTTCATTAGCAAACTATCTTAAATTTGCATGATTCAGATTTGTTTATTATCTGTCAGGCTGTATAACCCCCACTAATTGCATGAGTCTGTTTTAGATAATTGAAAATAGGTCCCATGAAGAGCTGCCAGCCCAGAGCGCTCTTTACCCCAGCATAGCTGTGTTTTCTGCCTACCACTCAGGGTTATTTCTGAACAACATGTTTTCATAATACTGAAATAACATGCTTTCCAGGGACATCATTCTTCACAGTTTAGAATGAATAGCCTTCTGGGCTTTTCTCAGCATGTGTACACACTTAACACATTTGATTACACAGCTTCTTCTGCACAAAGGAGACTTTAGCTGAAGAGCATTGGGGAACTGCAAGCAGACTGCCACTCTCCAAAATCACTACACGTTTCCTAATCATGGCTTAATTGTCTTCATTTAGATCCGCATCTGGGCCCGGAAAGATGCCATCGCCAATGGAAATGCAGATTTTGCTTTGAACATCACAGGTCCAATCTTCTCTTTTCTGGAAGATTTATTCAATATTAGTTACCCTCTTCCAAAAACAGGTGAGAAAAAAAGAAAAGAAAGAAAAAGCAGTTAACTGTGTTGTTCTTGCAGCGCAATGAATTCCTACTTGGGGAACCTTAAGATGAGGTCAAAGGGCACCAAGCAATGAGAACCCATGTCACCACTTAGCTACTGTTTGGAGTAGTCCCTCTGACCTCCCATCTCCATACGCACCAGGGCCTGCTTGCACTTTTTCTTTGCAGGGCCATGTGCCCAGCCAGTCAGTAGAGGTCCATCCTCCTGAGTGCTGCTACAGCCTCAAGTCCAACCTCCACCCCCTTCTCGCATCCTTTGCTTTTCTCTCCCAGCTCAAATCTTCAGTGCAGCATTCTGAAGCCTTCTAGCAGGCCTGCGTGAGTTACCCCTGTTCCCTTTAGTAAGTTTTTTATTGCTGTTTTTTAATATTCTTGAGCCGTGAGTCATTGGATTAGTGCTTGGGGGTCCCATCTGTGAATTTCTGTTGTGTAAAATTGGAATCATGTGTGAACATAATATGATCCTTAAAGAAATATGTAAACATTTTCTCTCTCCTAGATTTGTACGGTATGTCCTTAGCATTGTGTAAGCTACCCATCTCAGAAAGTCGTTCTGTGTTTTTCTCTCTAAATTGAGGCTATCATGGAAATGTATTTTGTTCCCCTGACATGTTAGCTGATGTCATGGAAAATGTATGCTCAGTCTATACTGGCAGATGGTAGAAGACTGTGGGGAGTGAACGCTTGGGGGCTCAAGCCTCCTCAACACCAGGAAGCCCAGGGCCTGGCATTCAGTCTTCTGGCCAGGGAGCAATCAGAAATAGAGAAGCAGGGACCAGCATTGGCCCATTCAGGAATCTCGGGGGTATGTGCCATTTAGAGAGTTGGACGCATTAGAAACCTGAGTTTGGAGACCAAACTTCTGGCACTTCTGTGTCTGGAAGATCTCAAGGTGACTCTTGTCTAGGCATAACTGGACACAGTGGCCCTTAACTAGGCATGGAGGATAACTGAGGACATCTCATGCCAAACAAAGATAAATGGAATTTAGAAATCAAATCACCTCCTCCTCCAGTCTCCTTAGTGTCTTCTGCATCCATTCACTTCTGCCCAGGCCCCTAGTTCTCCCTACATACATCACGACAGCTCTATTGCAACAACCCTCACCTGACTTCACCATTTTCCCCCTCACTTCCTCCAATCTGTCTTCCATGCTGATGTAAGAGGATCTTTCCAGAGCAATGTCTAATTGTTGTGTTGTTTTCTTCAGGACCTCGCTATGGCTTTGCTTTGCCCTGAGGAGAAAATGGAGGCTCCACATCTTGTCATTACAGCTGTGTTTCTCCTGCCATGCTCTCAGGGCCTTCACTAATTCCTCAGAGTGTGAAGGAAGTGCCAGTGCCATTTCTGTTCATTTTTAAACTTTCCTCTTCCTCTCCTCTCCCCAGGCTCATGCACATGTGGTTGGCCATCCTGAAGGCTTCTACTCACCTGGTTCATTTTTTTAGGTAGAGTTCCATTTTTCAGAATGGACCGTTGGTGGGAACTGTTCGTACAGCTTCAGCAGGTGTCTCTGCCCTTGGTGTTTCTAGTTACTTGAGCTCTGTTTTGAAGCCACTTGAATACATCCTTTACTAAGGAACTCCTGAAGGGCAGCCCTGGCCAAGGAACCACCACTCTTCAGCCTCTCAGATAAGACAGCTGGAGTTTGTTATTTGTGGCTTTGTCTAACAGGACTAGCTGATTGAGTTTGTCCCAAACTTTGCCTTTGGGCCATTTCTTTTTGGCCCTGTCCCAGGTTTGTTCACTAGGCCTTTTCTTTTTTTGGCTGACTCTCTATCATCTTTCTTTCTTCTTATTAATCATCCTTGGGTGGCATCGAGAAGCTTCCATAGCAGCAGCTACCATGGTGCTCTTGCTAAGACACTGAATAACAGCAACAACAAGGAGCTACACTGGTTACTTCTTATATTCTTGGGTGACATCTAGAAGCTTACATAGCAGCAGCTACCATGGTGCTCTTGCTAAGACACTGAATAACAGCAACAACAAGGAGCTACACTGGTTACTTCTTATATTACTAACTCAGTGCCCTCTCCTGCAGGAGGCTTTCCCTGACTCCCTTTCTCAGCTTTGACAACATCTGTGTACCCTTTTATTAGAGCCCTTGACTTACTAAGTCCTAATTGTTCCCCCTGTTAAGTCAAAAATAACTTGGTGTCGGCATCTGGATTCTTTTGTTCTTTGTATCCCCAAAGTCTATGACAGTGCTCCTCTCAGAATAGGGTAAAAAAAAAATTATGTGGGGGGGAGGGGAGGAGAGAGAGGAACAAGTGCTTGCGATTAGTTCAATTAGTTTTGTCTGATTATCAAAACCTGAAAGTCACGGGTCTATTTGCAGTTTGTATTTATGGCATCTCAACCAACTTTTACCATTTGCACACATGAACAGTACTCACACAAAACTGTGTCTGAGAGATAGAAGTTTCTCTAGTACTTGGCTCTTCAGGAGAAAGGGAAATGAATGTTTCCTAATTACTTTAGCTCTTCATGGAATCATTAAAAAGTAAAGCAGAACAACAACACCCTTCCCTAGCAGCAGTCCTGCCTCCATGAGTCAGGTAGAAAGCCTTTTGGTTGATTTCTCTTGTGTTGTTCTGTTGGCTTAAGTTCCTGTAACTTGCTCAGTAAATACTAAGCCTTCGAAATACAAAGATGTGCTTTAGCTGTCTTTTCTCTAGAACAGTATTTTCTTCCGGTACTGTTATCCTTTTGATTCACCAGTGAAAATCAAAAGTAGACTGAAACATGGAAATATTACAGAGACTTGTAAAGTCAGGTGTTTGGATTTTATAAGTGTTGAAAGAGAAAGTTGCATGATGTTTTTGGTAATAAATATGGCATTGAAGATGTGTACACTTTTAAAATGGCAACTTCCTTTTAAAATTTTGATTATGATCTTAATTTGTGATGCTGTGGGCTAACTCTAAACATTACCAGCAACAAAACTCAGATATAAGATAAAACAAAGCAGTCAAGTAGTGGCCAAAAATCAGTGAGAATCTAGTGAGTAAATACTGGTTACTTTTGACTTTTCTGGATGCTTTTGGAACGGACCAGAAACAGTATCTGGGACTCTGTCCAGTTAACTGAACTAGGGAGACGACTTCATTAGAGACACAAGCAACAACTTCCATCAGCAAGAGGTAACAGACTGACTAGGTAAAAGTCACAAAAGAAAGAGGACCAAAAAGTAGTATTGGAGTAGCCTAAACATGTAGAGAGCACCTATAAATAAATAAGAAACCAGAATATAAAAACAATTCATAAATACAGAAATAAATGTTCTACAAAAAAGGGACCACATGTAACTAATCACTTATGAAATAATATGTAACCTTATTCATAACTTGGAAAATGAATATCCGGGACGACAACAAGGTACCATTTTATACCCATTCATTTTTCAGAAAGTGACCACTGGGACAGATGACCAGTGTTGAGGAAAGTGATACTGCTGATGGAAGTTTAATTTTTTATTAAAAAAACGGGAAACATTACTTTGCAATGTTGATCATTAGATTATCTTAAAAGTCAGTAATTCATCCTTTGGTATATCTTTGGGATATATGAGCACAGATGTACCAGAGAACATGTACAAAATGTATGTAATTTTTTATAACAGCTTCAAACTGAAAGCAACCAAAGCAGTAGTTAATAAGAGAACAGAAAAGATGTAATTCAGTCACATAACAGAAAACTATGTAGCAAAGAAAATAAAACAACTTTTCTAAACTAAAATGTCTAAAAATATAATTCAGCCACATATAGCAAAGAAATGGAAAATATGAAAATGCAGAAAAGTGGTGAAATTCTGGAAGAATGTGTTAATAAGAGAAGCGAGAGGAACACAAAGATGGAAGTCACAGGTCTCAAAATTTAGTGAACTTTGGAACTATCTGGAAGTCACTGTCCTGAACCCAGAGCTTTTGATTCAGTGGATCTGAAGTTGTGGACTTGAGTTTGGTCCCACAATATGCATTTCTTATAAGTTTCTGGGTAATGCTGATACCGCTGGTTTGAAAGTCACAGTGTGAGGTATGGGTGATAGTCTAAAGTAGGGTCTGTGAAACTATCAAATATGACCCATGCCTATTTTTGTATGTCTTGTGACATACAAATAGTTTTCCTATTTTGAATTATTTCTTCAGGGATTTATTTAAATTTCTCTTTTAATCTTTTTCATACCAATTCCGACAGGGTAATGTACAAATATACACCATTACGGTATCACAGAATAATTTTACTCCTATAAAAATGTAGCCTCGGGAAAGGTCCCAGCCAGCCCCGAGAGCATGGAGAGCGATCCAGGCCCCAGGTGGGGGCGGGGCGCAGCCAGCAGCCTAGTTGCCAGAGAGGGACCTGGAGCACCAGGGCTCCAGGAAAAAAAAAAAAAAACCCAACTGGACTCTAAAAAAAAAAAAAAAAAAACGACAACAAAAGACACCTAAACTCCTCCTCCATAAAGAACCACAGAAAAAGCCCTACAACATCTACTAATCATAACTCCTCTTAGGGAAACGCAGAATTGAGGTGTTGTCCAATAAGCCTATAAGGCATAAATTATAAGAAGAGAAGACAGTATACCATAACAACCACATACACTTATCATACACCCAAATCTGCCAAAGGAAAGAAAAATATTACTACCTCAGCTACACAGACACAAAGACGTAATCAACTACAAACTACCAGGAGACTCCAATCATCATGCCAGCCAATACTAGAGCCATAGTCACTCAATATGTGTTAGAAGTGCGAAAGCAAAGCACAGGAAAGAGGAAAAAGGCAAACACCCCAGCAAGCCCAGCAGAAACCAATACATCACCGAAGGAAAGACAAACTCTAGAAACCAAAATATATAACATTGAAGAAATGTGCCACCTCCCAGACAAGGAGCTGAACCTATGCATGTTACAAGCATTCAAAGAGCTAAGGGAAGAATTAGAAAAATATAAAGAAAAAGAAGTGAGCATGGCAGAGAAACTGAATAAGTTGGAAGAAGAAATGCAAAACATCAAGAAAGAAAACATCAACAAAGATAAAATAATTGAAGAATTGAAGAATAAAATTGAATACCTGATCAAGATCCAGAAAGAAACCCACGATCTAAAGGGAACAACAGAAGAGCTCAAAAATGCAGGGAAAAGTTGCAAAAGCAGACTGGACGAAATTGAAGAACAAGTAAGTACCCTGGAGGACACCGAAATTGAGAGGAAGAAGAAAGACAGAGAAAGAGAGACACAAGGTAAGAAAATTGAAGAAAAAAATCAGAGATCTGTCTGATTCCTCAAAGAGAGGAAACATAGGAGTTGTGAGTGTCCCTGAAGGAGAAGAGAAGCATATGGGTACTGAAAGGCTATTTAAAGAAATAATGGGAGAAAACTTCCCAATCCTGAAGAAAGAAATGAAATTTGACATCCAGGAAGTCAAAAGAACACCAAACTACATCAATGAAAGAAAAACCACAGCAGGACACATCATTGTAAAACTCCCAAGAGTCCAGGATAAGGAAAAAATAATGAGATTGGCTAGAGAAAAGAAACAGATAACATACAAAGGAAAACCTATTAGACTGACCTCAGACTTCTCTGAAGAGACACTACAAGCAAGGAGAGCATGGAGTCATATATTAAAAAAAAACTCCAAGATAAAAAATGCCAGCCAAGATTACTCTATCCTGCAAAGCTTTCTTTCCTCTGTGAAGGAAGAATAAAAACCTTTGCAGACAAGCAAAGCCTCCAGAAACATGCGACCACTAAACCACCACTCCAAGAAATCTTGCAAGAAGCCCTCAGATTAAAACCAACAGAAGAATAAACCGTCCAAAACAAGGAAGCTAACCAGAACCTCAAAATGACAACCAAAAAACTGACTTCAGAATCTCAAGTATCAGAAAAAAAAAAGAAAGAAAGAAACCCTAACCTCCAAATGACCCTCCAAAAGTCAACCCTGGAACAAGTATCAATCATCACCCTAAATGTCAATGGTCTCAATTCAGCAATCAAAAGACACAGCGTAGCAGAGTGGATCAAAAAACAAAACCCAACATTCTGCTGCCTGCAGGAAACACACTTAAACAGGAAAGATAAGCACAAACTAAAAGTAAAGGGCTGGAGAAAAGTGCTACAAGCAAACGGCTCCCAGAAGAAAGCAGGAGTTGCCATATTAATAGCAGATAAAGTAGACTTTAAGCTAAAAGTGACAAGGGATAAAGAAGGCTACTACATATTGGTAAAAGGGTCAATACATAACAAAGATGTAACAATTATTAACATATATTCACCAAATGAGGGAGCACCAAAATTCATCAAACAACTACTAACAGCACTGAAAACAGACATTGGGGAGAACACATATGTGGTAGGTGATTTCAACACACCACTCTCACCAAAGGACAGATCAACAAGACAAAAACTAAGCAAAGATACAAAAGCCCTAAATGAAGATCTATACTGTATGGACCTAATAGATATCTACAGGACACTACACCCACAAGGAAAAGACTACACCTTCTTCTCAAATGCACATGGATCATTCTCAAAAATCGACCATATATTAGGACATAAGGCAAACACTAACAGGTATACAAAGATTAAAATAGTACCAACTCTTTCTCCGATCATAAAGGCGTTAAACTAGAAATCAACAATGAAAAGAAAGCAAGAAGAAAGTCCAACACATGGAGACTGAACAACATGTTATTAAATGAAGACTGGGTAACTGAGGAAATTAAGGAAGAAATTAAAACCTTCTTTGAAACAAATGACAAGGAAGACACAACATTCCAAAATATCTGGGACTCAGCAAAAGCATCTTTAAGAGGAAGGTTCATAGCAATACAGGCTCATATCAAAAACCAAAGAAATAACCTAATCTCCCAACTCGATGAGCTAGAAAAAGAACAACAAAAAAAACCCCAAACCCAGCAGAAGACAAGAAATAATAAAAATAAAAGCAGAAATAAATAATCTAGATAGCAAAAAGACTATTGAGAAAATCAGCAAAACCAAAAGTTGGTTCTTTGAAAAAATAAATAAAATTGATAAACCCCTTGCAAACCTCACAAAGAAAAGAACACTCAAATAAGCAGGATTACAAACAAAAGAGGAGAAATTACAACAGACACATCAGAAATCCAAAGGATAATCAGAGATTTCTACGAACACCTGTATGCAAACAAATACAACAACCTGGATGAGATGGACAAATTCCTGGAAAGATATGACCATCCAAAACTAAACGAAGAAGAAGTAGAGAACTTAAACAAACCAATCACTAGTAGCGAGATTGAAGCAGTCATCAAAACTCTACCTAAAAACAAAAGGCCAGGACCAGATGGTTTCACAAATGAATTCTACCAGATATTCAAAGACGTAATAACACCAGCACTATTAAAACTTTTCCAAAAAATTGAGAAATAAGGAAAACTGCCAAACACATTCTATGAAGCAAACATCACTCTCATACCAAAAGCAAATAAAGACAGCACAACGAAAGAAAACTATAGACCAATTTCCCTAATGAACACGGAGGCAAAAATTTTAAACAAAATCTTGGCAAACCGAATCCAATGATGTATAAAAGCATTATTTACCATGACCAAGTGGGATTTATCCCAGGAGCACAGGGATGGTTCAACATTCAAAAATCAATTAAAATAATCCACCACATCAATAAGGAGAAAACCAAAAACCATATGGTCATATCAATAGATGTGGAGAAAGCATTTGATAAAGTTCAACACCCATTTATGATAAAAGTTCTTGAAAATTTGGGGATAAAAGGAACATATCTCAACATAATAAAAGCCATCTATGACAAATCTACAGCAAACATCATCTTAAATGGAGAAAAACTAAAATCATTCCAATTAAGATCCGGAACCAGGCAAGGATGCCCGCTCCCTCCACTACTTTTCAACATTGTACTGGAAGTTCTAGCAAGGGCAATAAGACAAGAGAAAGACATAAAAGGAGTACAGATAGGGAAAGAAGAACTGAAGCTCTCATTATATGCAGATGACATGATTCTATATGTAGAGAACCCAAAAAAATCCACAGAAAAACTTCTTGAAACAATAAACCAGTTTGGCAAAGTAGCTGGTTACAAAATCAACACACAGAAGACAGAAGCTTTCCTTTACACAAAAAGTCAAACAGAAGAAGAAGAAATTTTAAAAAACATCCCATTTACCATTGCACCAAAAAAAAAAAAATACCTAGGGGTAAACCTAACAAGACACGTGAAAGATCTATATAAGGAAAACTTCAAAACTCTGCTAAAGGAGATAGAAGAAGACAAGGAAATGGAAAAACATTCCCTGCTCATGGATTGGAAGAATTTACATCATCAAAATGGCCATCCTACCAAAAGCAATCTACAAATTCAATGCAATCCCTATAAAGATTCCAACAACATTCTTCAAAGATATAGAGCAAAAATTTCAGAGATTCATATGGAATAACAAAAGACCTCGATTATCTAAAAACCTCCTGACCAAGAAAAGAGAGAATGGAGGAATTACTATTCCAGACTTCAAACTATACTACAAAGCCATAGTAATTAAAACAACCTGGTACTGGTATAAAAACAATCAGACCAATGGAACAGAACCGAATCCCCTGAAATAAAGTCACACATATATTGTCAACTAATCTTTGAGAAAGGAGTGAAAAACTTACATTGGAACAAGGACAGTCTCTTCGATAAATGGTGTTGGGAAAACTGGAACAAGACATGCAAAAAAATGAACCAAGGCACCTCCCTCACACCATGTACAAAAACTAACTCAAAATGGATAAAAGACTTAAGACCCGAAACCATAAGATACATAGAGGAAAACCTGGGCAAAACCCTTCAATAGTTACAATTCAGAAATCCATTTTTGGCCACATCCATAGATGGCAAAAAAATGAAGGAAAACATAAACAGCTGGGACTACATCAAACTAAAAAGCTTCTGTAATGCAAAAGAGACAAAAGAAAAACAAAAAGAATCCCAATTGAGTGGGAAAAAAATTTTGCCCTCCATATAAATGACAAGGGTCTGATAACAAAGGTACACAGAAAACTCACACAACTTAACAAAAATAGAGCAAAGAACCCAGTTAAAAAAATGGGGAGAGGATCTAAAAAGAAACTTTTCCAAAGAGGAAGTCCAAATGGCCATTAGGCACATGAAAAAATGTTCAACATCATTAGCAGTAAGGGCAATGCAAATCAAAACCACAATGAGATACCATCTTACACCAATAAGAATGGCTCACATCCAAAAAAGAGACGACAAGTGCTGGTGTGGATGTGGAGAGAAAGTAACACTTTTACACTGCTGGTGGGATTGTAAACTGGTCCAACCACTATGGAAAACAGTGTGGAGGACCCTTAAACTAATGAAAATGGAACTACCATTTGACCCAGCAATTGCTCTTCTGGGAATCTACCCAAAGGAGAACTCAATGTGGGTACAAAGGGATACCTGTGCTCGGATGTTTATTGCAGCACTATTTATAATTGCAAGAACTTGGAAACAACCCAAATGCCCCCAAAAAGATGACTGGATGAAAAAGATGTGGTATATATACACAATGGAATATTACGCATCAATAAAAAATGACAAATTCGTGATTTTCTGGTAACATGGATGTACCTAGAAGAAATCATACTGGCAGAAACAAGTCAGAAGGAAAACGACAAAAACCAAATGGTTTCACTAATATATGGACAACCAAATGAAAGTACACAACTGCGGGAGGGGACCAGCTGGAGTGGCCAGGGAGGGGAGATGGTGGGGGACCCCCAGGGACCTCAATGAAGTGATTGATGTGAAATATATATGTATAAATTAAAATAAAAAAAATTTTTTTAAATCTAGCCTCCAAAAAATCCCTGGCAACCAAATATATATATATATATATATATATATATATATATATATATATATATATATAATTTTATATGATGTTTTCATGTTTTTTAGTTGCAATCATACCACATGAAGCTTTTTCAAATTCACTTCTTTTACACAGTCCTATATCTTTATGCTTCCTTCATGTATTTTCGTAGACTGATAGCTGATTTCCTTTCATCAGTGAATAATACTCTACTACATGAATATGTCACAATTTGTTTATCCAGTCGCCCATTGAAGCATATCTTGGTCACTCCCATTTTTGGCAATTAAGAACAAAGGTGCATGTTTTTTGTATAGATGTAGGTTTTCTACTATTTTGTGGGTCTGCTGGCTAACTGTGGGCCTGACTGGCTGTATTACATGCACCTTGGCTTCTTAGTATGAGGTTAGAGCCAGCCAATCCATCAGGAAGTGAACCTAGAAAATGCGATAGAACCACATTGCAGGGCTTCCCTCAAGTTGAACAAGTGCAGGACACTTGACTGCACTGGGACAATGAGTCTACATCCTGAGGTGTGACTAGGAACACCCAGGAGGCTTTGACAGGTATATAGCTCTTCTACATTGCACCCCAGAGATTGATCAGTGGACTGTCTTGTTGATAAGAGTGGAACATTTGATTACGGCATCAGATTATCAAGCAGGTATCTGGTCAGCAGACTCATGCCCCCTAAAACATAAGTGGCATTAGCATAATTTCCATTTCACCCACCCCTTTCTCCTTGTCCTCCTACCTCATGTGCTTGATGCTATGTGATTATTCCATCAGTAAAAAAGTTCAGGATCTCACTTTTCTATAGCAGCCATCGGTAAACTGCTCCCCCACTCCCAAATTATTGTGTTGTTCACACAGCACTCATTTGGGTGAAATGCTTGGACCTCAATTGCTAGACTAAGTGGTAAACTTGTGTGTACCTTTCTAAGAAACTGCCACACTATGCCAAGTGTTCTCCTGCTTTGTGTTCCTCTAAGCAACAAGTGTGAGTTCCTGTTGCTGCACACCTTCACAGCATTTGCAGCTGAATTTTGGCTTTTAGCCTTCTTATTAGGTGTCAATGATATTAGGTGTTCAATTTCCTGATAATATTAGATGGTAAGTAGCTTTCATATGTGCATTTGCCATTTGTATGTCTTCTTTACTGAAATGTCTGTTTAAATATTTTGCCCATTTCATAATTGAGTTTGTTGTTGAGGTTTTAGGAGTTCTTTCTATATTCTGGATATAGGTCCTTTATCAAATGTATTTGATTTTTATATAGTCACAACCAATTTATTTACTTGCTTCTGTCATTTTTATTAACTAATTAATGTGTTTTACACTGGGGTTCTCCCACCACCTTATCACCTGTGCTCTGTTGTCTTAATCTTTTGTGCCCTCCCCCAACCTGATTTTCCCACCCCCCTCATGCTCTATGCTTTGAACTGTTGAATATCAGCTTTAAATTTTTCTTGTCCAGTTGTTTGTTTTCTCTTTCTCCTTCATATTAGTGAGACCATCCTGTGTTTCTCTTTTTCTGTCTGGCTTATTTCTGCTAGCATGATTCCTTCTAGTTCCATCCACATTGCCACGAATGATATACATTTGTCTTTTTTGATTTGATGTATAGTATTCCAATGTGTACATATACCACAGCTTTCTGTACCATTCTGTCTTTGATACTAGTCCTTAAGGCCTTCTCTTCTCTCCTATAAATAATTATTCACTTGAATTTCTTTCAGTCATTATGTGATTTCATTTTGAGAGATTTATGACTTGAAATCTCAAAATATTTTTGAAGAGATGATTTCATTTTCCCCTCCATTTAAACCCACTTAGATATAATTGCCTTGCCTGTTTTTGACAACCGTGCAATGGAAAACTGGGGACTATTGATATTTGATGAATCATTGCTGTTGCTGCTGCCAAATGATCAACTAACAGAAAAAAAGACTGTGATCTCCTACATTATCTCTCACGAGATCGGACATCAGGCATGTGGTAAAATGTTCTTTTATTTTTTCATTTCACATGAAGATATTTTCCACTGTTCTACCCAAAGTAGCAAAAATTTTTTTAAAACCCTCCTATATACCAGATTAAAAATTATTCAAAAAGCAAGACAATGGATAAAAACAAGGAAGGACCTGTGTAAATAGATGCTGGGTAAATTTGAATTATTTGATGGATCATAGTTTTGAGACCTTACATTCCATTCAAAAGTCAGGTGTTTATATTTGCAGTTTGACTTTATTCTATAGACTTCTTTTGGAGAAAAGTCAACCAAGCAGAGATAGGATTAATTGCTTTTCATTTATTCTGAAATAAGAAATATTCTAAAAGGGAGATCTGAATGATATATGTGTTTCTTCTGTGGTGTGTTAATAGTAAACTTCTGGGTTTTTTTTTTTTTTTTTTTCTGGATGATGGTAAAGAGAAGCAGATAATATGCTAGCAATAAGGTGAGTGGTGATTAATTCTTGTGCTGTGTCCCCAGAAGTGGCATAAGCAAGGATTTATTATTTATTTATTTATTTACATTTTAAAAGGTTATGTTTAAGAGGAAAAAGAAAAGAGTCACCTGCATAGTCATAGGCAAGCAGGAACATTGCCGAACAAGGATTTATTTTATGAGATCTGTATGTTTTCACATTGTGATTTCAGAAGTTGAGTTTATTTGATTCGATGGAGTTTCTTCCATCTATATCTTTGTCTGTATTAATACAGGTTTGTCAAGAGAAAAATTAACTAAACTATGAAACTGTTGTTTTGTAATCATGTGAATTCAAAAGAAATTTTGGGAAAGGGTGATTTTCTAGGATAGATTAGTGCCCTATTGTACAATCAACATGCACTTTCATAAATTTTAATCAGTCACCGAAAGTGTCATCTTTTATTTTATCCAAAGTGACACATTGTTTTGGAATACAGGCTGCTAATGATTAGTACATCACAGCTGTTACAGGAATCTGGTAAAATCCCAGGGTGTGGATTTGTTGGTTTTGGAAATGATTGTGTTTTTCTTTCCTGATCCTATTCATCATCATTTTGTCACTTTTTTTCTGTTCAACTCAAATAGAAAATAATTATAGCTGAACCACATAGCAGGACATGTGATTACTTGAGTGATTTATACACAGTACTTATCAAGTCATTTCTTAGAACATAACTGCTGACAAAATCCTGTTGTGGTCTGTTTAGAGTAGAAGGTGCTAGTTTTTGTAGGGGTTAAGAGAACATTCAGTACTTCTGCTTTATTTGACTTAACTTTTGGGCAAAATGAATAGCTTCAGAAATGCTACTCAAGCTTGTATTATTTACAAAAATCACAATTTGAAAACAAAGATTGTTTTCAATCGTTGAATGTTAAATAGTTATTTCAGAGAAATGCATGACTGATCCTTTCTTCATATTGAAACAACATGTTTTTGTGACTCCTCAAGTTTTGTTATTGATAGAAAGTAAAGTTTGTTTTATGTCTTTGATTTTACATTTATTGGACATGCAATTACAATAAATATTACTTAAATTTAAGAAAAGTTTTTCTCCTCCCATCTCCAAAAGTGGTTTGGAAACTTGGTTACCATGAATTGGTGGAACAATATTTGGCTCAATGAAGGTTTTGCATCTTATTTCGAGTTTGGAGTCATTAACTACTTCAATCCTAAACTCCCAAAAGTAAGTATGTCTGTTAAATTAGTCTGTAATTTTTCACAAAATAATAAAAGCAATGTGTATTAATTGTTGAAAATGTAAAAATATAGAAAAATAGAAGGAATACCGTATTATTTGTAATATCCGAGATGATTACCTTTATTACTTTTCTTTTGCTTTTTCCAGGCACTCACAAAAAAAGTGTGAATTATACATAATAATTTCTATTTTATCTTGAGCATTTCCATAAGTCAGTCAGTTTTGAGAACAAGATTTTAATGGTGGCATAATACTTTATTCTATCAACTTATATGTGTGTGTATATGTATATACATACATATATATAATATCTTTCCATATGTTAGATTTTAGGTTACTTTCATATGTTCCTATCTAGACTAAATTTTAAGCAGTTGTAATCAGCAATCCCTGACTTTAGTGGTAAGTAATATGCTGTAATATGTATAGTACAAACATATTATTTTGAACATAATACAGCTGCCATTTATTATTACTAGCCATGTATATTATAGCTGAGATTGTTTTACTGTTTTGAGTAGATAATAATGCTGAAAGTAAACTAATGGATATACAAATCTGAGTATTTTGATTAGAAGTTATATTTTAGATAATTTATTTAGAATCACTAGCTTTCAAAGTAACGTGATAAAGCCAAAGTGACTTTGTTTAATTAAATGTTTAGACTAAACATCATCTCTTGACACAGAGCTCACTTTTTAGAGCAAATCAGAGTCCATCTGGACTTTACCCTCCAGTCTCCCATCCTCTCTGTTCTGGGTTCCCTCTCCTGTTCCATTTGGCTGGCCTTTCTTACTCCTCACCTCCTGAGTATTTCCAAAGCTTGGTTCCTGGCCTCTTTCCTGCTCTCCCTATCCTCCCTTATTCCCTCATTCACAGTTTATTGCTATTTGAAGTAAACATCTCAACTGACCAGACCTTTTCTCCAGGCTAAATTTGCTCACTTAGAGGAGATTCAAAACTTTTTTCTTTCTTTTACATTGGGGGTAAAAATTTCCATTTATGCAAAGATGGAGATGGTTGCTGGATGATATTTGGTTTCATTGATCACTTGATAGTGGAAAAAGTTCACAAAGCTTTCTTGACCACACAGAAACGTAAAAGAAAAGAACTTCGGGCCGGGCATGGTGGCTTGTGCCTGTAAGCTTCAGCCTATGAAGCAGCTGGGGCTAGGGATCGTGGTTAGAGTCCCGCCTGGGGCCCGTAGTGGCCCCTAGTTCCAAAAAATAGCTGGGTGTGGTGGCACGTGCCTGTAATCCCAGCTACCTGGGAAGCTAAGGTTGGGGATGGCTTGAGTCTGTGGTACCCCGGGCAACGTGAGCCTGCAGTTCCATGGGCAAAAATAGTGAGACCTAGTCTCAAAAAAAAGAAAAGAACCTCACCTTTTCACCTGTTTATGCAATTGTAATTTCTGGGAAGCTCTGATACAGCTGTCTCTTAACTCCTCAGTTTAATGCCACATATCTTGCCTTTTGCAGACATCCTACAAAATGCCTGCACCCCACCCCCAAAGTCCAGCCTCTGCAGGTCTCAAAGGGGAGTTTGGACATCATTGTCTAGAGCAGAAGAAAGGCTCAGTGACTTCCCCAAGGTCATTGCTTCAATTGAGGCTGTGATTGTAACCCACCTGTCCAGGCCTAGTCTGGTGATGACTGTCATGACAATAGTAACCCTCATATCATCCATTTGCTGAGCATGGAATGATGGCCCAGGCAAATGAGACTTTTCTGTCTATGTCATACAGACTCTTCAGAGCAGTCACAGGAGTGTAGTTATTGAGACTGAGACATAGAAACATTAAATTGTTTCAAAACACAGGACACCTGGAAGCGTTCTTGTCCTTGTGTGTGTTCTTCATATGCGTCTTCACATTTATATTAATCTTATTCACATAGAGTACATCTTAGTTGTCTTCAGAAAGTCCTTTCCATAGACTTTGTATTTATAAAACTCTATCGCTCTTTTATAAAACAAAGTCTATAATGTGGTCTGGACAGCTGTTTTTCAAAGTGTTTGGTTGTTTCTCAAATTAATTCTATGCTTGGAGTTAAGTTAATAAGGAAGGACATTGAATTCCTTCATCATGATTTTAAAATTGACCTCTACTTTCTTAATTAAATAGTACATATCATTAACATCAGTTATCTCATTGCAGTGAAAATGACTAAGATGTTTTCATATCTGAGAAAATTAGATGGAAATATATTACTGGTTATTGTAAGTTTTTAAGATCCATCTCTTTTTGTACCATTTAGTTATTTCTTTTGAACCACTACTTTCTTAATCACTCTTTTTTGAATCTACATGTCTCAACTGCTGATGGAGCTGAGTGGATGGATATATTCTTGCCAAAAGAGCATCAGATCCCATTGCTTGAGGAAACAGCTCTGGCCTTTGTTTTTAAAAAGCCTTGTTTCAGTGATCTCTGAGACGTCAAGAATGTAGACTTGCTTTAATCTAATAGATTGAAACTGAGTAAGAGAATCACAGAACCACATGCAGAAACATATTTCCATTTTTTCTATGTCTTGCTGTAATTACAACTGAAAGTCATTAAAACATGAGCTGAATAATTCAGAGAATTGAAGACCCATGGCTTTCTTGGTTCCTGCAACTTCAGCTACATTGCCACTCACTCGTCTTCTCTATCTCTCTTCTTCGTCCCGGTTTCAGCAACCAGCAGACTGGGGGAAGGGAAGGATGCATAGGGACCTCACAGTCAATCAGATCTTGCTCTTTTATGATGATCTTAGTGGAAGAAAGTAATCAAACACTTGTGGGCATGAGCTCCTCAGGTGTAAAATAAGTTTCATTGAAGCAAGTTTTTGTCAACTAGCTGCTGTTATGACAACGATCATTTACTAAACATTTGCTTTGTGCTTGTAAAGAATTCAATCCTTGCTCTGATTCAGTCTTCATAGCAGCTCTGCAGAAATAAGAAGAACCATCATCACCAGTACTTCAGTAGTGGATTTAAATCTTATTGAACACCCCTGTATGCCAGGTCCTGTGCTAGAAACTTTATGTACATTTATTTAGTCCCAATAACAAGCTTGTGAGGATTTTGTTGTTCCCCCCAATTTCAGATGGTGAAACTGAGCTTCTGGGAGGTCAAGTTGGTTGCCTTTTATAAGCCACAGCTACTAAGAGCCTGAGATTGAATTCAAACTAAGGCAGCCTGACTCCAAAGCATATGCTTTTAATCACAGTGACATTCCATGTACTTTTATCATGATCACTCTACATGGTAGCTAGATATGTTTTTAAAATATGACATTTTTTATGTAGTGGTTCCCTCCAGCAGGGCTGGGACAGTCTGGGACAAGCTTGAACTTCCGCTGGGAGTAGAAGGGCCTCTAAGATGTGTAGGATGAATTGTATCCCTCAGTCATTGCAGTTATGTTGTGTGATTCCTGTGATACCAAGAAGATTATGTAAAATCTTATATCAGCCAGCAGAAGAGATACAGACAATCCATCCTGAGGGACAGTGAGCCACCAAATATGGGAGAGGATAAATGTATGGAAGTGTTCATTAAAGCACTGTAATATATAGGGGAAAGGTGGGAGCAACTTAAATTCATAACAAATTGGGAATTAAGTCAATTATAGTCCATTGACCTAATGGGGTATTATACAACTATGCATTTATTTCAATGTTTCCCTTTTGTGCAAGTTGTAACTGTTGTTCTTTGAAAAGAAGAAAGTCAGCTGTGATTTGACGACCCTGTAATCATCTTTATTAAGTTTTGGTTTATTTCCTTCCAACTTATATTTATAATGTAGCAATCATTATTTGGGATAGTTATAAAGATAAACGACCCTGTAATCATCATTATTAAGTTTTGGTTTATTTCCTTCCAACTTATATTTATAATGTAGCAATCATTCTTTGGGATAGTTATAAAGATGAGATGCAAAATGTGCAAATGAATGCTATTACAAGCAACTGAGCAGGACATAAAGTGTCTATGTAAAAGAAAATAAATAAATACATAGGAAACAAGATTGGTAGGAACTGTACTAATATGCATTTTTTAAAGTTAGCATGTTTCCAACACTGTAGTTTTCAAGTATACAACTTCCTACCTTAGCATCTGTCTTCCACACCACACCTATCACAAAAGATCGAATGACCATCACCAGCATCCAATGACCTGACCTCCTCTGCTTCACACCCTGCCCCCACTTCCACTGCCCTTCTGGTAACCACCATTCTGTTGTCAGAGTCTTGAACAAACAATCAAATGATGGCAACCTCGGTATGGTAGCAAGACTGTTTCTTACTCCTTTTCTGTATTATGTGACACACTAGTCAACAATGGGCCCTCTGAAGAACTCTTGAGTATTACACTTATAAAACATAGAATTAATGAATAAGGTTAGACGTATGCAGATATCACCATGCTACTTTACGCAAAAAGGCCTTGCTACTCCAGGTATGTTTCTCAGACTAGAAACATCTGCATCATCTGGTAGTTGGTTTGAAATATAGGCCCCAATTGAGATCAGCTGAGAATGGGGCCACCACTCTAAACTCACTTCGAATATGAATTTAACAGAAGTTCCCAGGTGTTCCCTATTCACATTCAGGTCTGAGATGCATTGCTCCAAATGACAGGCTTTACTTATCTCTGCAAGAGCAGAGTCAGATAATAACCTCATCAGTGGTACTAATCTAAAAACTCCATGCTAATAGGATGGGATCAATTGGAACATTGGCAAACGGAAGTGGGGAAGAACGGCAAAGCTTATCTATCACTGCTGAGGAATCCAGGAATCACTGAGGAGCTAGTGATTTTCCCCAGTCTCCCAGGGTGGGAGCCAGCTCCCCCGTACCTTCACTGTCAAACTCCTCCCCACCCCACCCCCCACACCTCCTCAACTGGGCACTGGTTTCCTTCTAGCTTTCCTTCAGGGAGAAACAGTTCTTGCCCTGGGTCTGAGAGAGTACAAGTTGTTTGGAGAGTTCTATACTGTCATCAAAATAGAACAAATCGCCTTCTCATAATAGACACACTCTAAACTGTAGTATCCGATCCGTGGGTTTATTTCCACTTACAACTTATTTCATTGGCATACTGTGAGTCTGCTAATCTTGCATGCTTTTAGTTTGTAAACATCCTTGAGAGACTGGTCAATTTAAAAGGGTTGCTCTTAAAATTACCAGTGCAGTTCTGGAGAGTAAAACCAGAGATGTTATTCCCGAAGGGACCCTTTCAGATAGGTAGGAACATCCTCATGCATAGTAGGGATTGTTCTCTTGGAAACTACATTACCTCTCATCATTGATTTTTTTTTCAAATTTGAAGTTAAAAGGAACACCAGGTGGGAACTATCTTAGAGTTTTATGATTCCAGGATTCCTGCTGTCTTTGGTGGATTGCAATTCACTGCTTACTTCTCCATTACTATTTTTCTTCACCGTCAGTTTTTGTAAGTATTTTAGAAACACTGAACTCAGTGTTTCTGCAATACTTCAGCAATTAATGCGGCTCACTCTTTTCCTTTTAGAATGAGGTATTTTTTTCTAACATTTTACACGGTGTACTCAGAGAAGACCACGCCCTGGTATCCAGAGCTGTCTCCATGAAGGTGGAAAATTTCACAGAGACAAGTGAAATAAATGAACTCTTTGACTTATTTACTTACAACAAGGTAAAGTCAATGACAGATTTCCTTTAGTCCTGCAATCTTTCAGAAAGTTGCGTAAAATGAGTTTGAAGGGCTGTATGCTTATAGGCTACTCTATCCCTTCTGGAAAATATGTTTAGATTAGTTCTTTCCTACCTGAAAAGTCCATAATGGGTGCCCAACAATTTCTACCATTATAAATAAACTTAACGTGCTACTTCTAGGGCAGATCCTTCAGTTTGCTGGAAATTTATTCTTACCATGTAACCATCTCAATTTTTTAAAATGTGTGTTGCCTTTTTATATGTAGAGCAGTATTTCGTCTATTAGTGATAGTCTGCCATTTTACTTCTGTATTTTTGGGTAATCCAACATTCAAATAAAGTGCACAGTGCACCCAGGAGCACAACCCATAATATCCCTAATCCAAATGGAATTTGGATTGCTATTTAGGTGTTGCATTTTGTTCAAATAATGTCCAGCTTCTTCTCTCTTAGGGGGCATCTGTGGCCCGGATGCTCTCTAGTTTTCTGGATGAAAACTTATTTATCAGCGCACTTAAGGTGAGTGGGCAAAATATCCTTACCTGGAAGGCAGTAAACATAACCACCCAGGTGTATGACTTATTATAATCATTACTTTTCTACTTTTACAGTCATATTTGGGGACATTCTCTTACTCAAATGCTGAGCAAGATGATCTATGGAGGCATTTTCAAATGGTAACTATCCTGCTTCTGGCAGGGTTTTGCAGAGTTGTTTTGGATGCTACAGTGCACTGTGCAGAGGCCACGTGGGCATGGCAGTGGCACTGGAAAGCAGTTTTGCCTTGTTTGTGAGACTTTCTCAGGTTGGGGGTTGTTTCTCTCCACCACTACCTGGGGCTCAGAACACAGCCTGGCACATGAATGCGTGATTCACAGTGTGTTCAGTGAGGGAATGAACGTAGGCACCTCTGTGTGTAGATTTGAACAGGATTCTCAATTAGATTCAGAATGTCACCTACTGGGAATTACTATCTGCACGAGGAGTAGAATAGTGAGGTTTCTTTCAGCAGCTTGCTCCCTCAAAAGATTTGAAGGATAAATAAACACCTGTTTTTGTGATGCTTTTTTAAAACAGGCCATCGATGACCAGAATAAAAGTCTTTTGCCAGCAACTGTGAAAAGCATCATGGATAGTTGGACACACCAGAGTGGTTTTCCAGTTGTCACCTTAAATGTATCCACTGGTGTCATGAAACAGGAGCCTTTTTATCTTGGAAAGGTTAAAAATCAGACTCTTCTAACCCACAAGTAGGTAGATCTACTCCCCTATCTATCCCTTTCTCAGGGTTGAACTCTGATCTAGCAGCACCTAGTGAGTGCATAACCCATGCTCGGTAGACTTCCTCCCAGGAATGCTGGGGTGGTGCCTAGAATGAGAGCACCCAAGGGTGCCGAGAGAACACCTGCTGTCCTGCGCAAGGCTAGAGTGCTAACTCTCCCCTGAGATGTCAGGCCATACCAGGCACAAAAGCTGTGGGGGTTAGGTATTCCCTCTGGTCCTGCAGATGAGGTCATGAGCATCTCGGGATTCTAGTGGAGAGGCAGAGATATGGAGTTGTGGCCCCGTGGTGAGTGAGAGAGAGGGCATCCTGTTCCAAGGGTCACATTTTCCCTAGATGCAGAACTGCGTGCTAGCAGTGCCCTTGGGGAATAGTCTGGGCAAGTCCACACAGAGCTGCACATCCGTTTGTAGCCACAGGGGCCTGTAGATGCCCTTACACCTGGGTTCGAATATTTTCTTCAAAAAAAATTCAAACCTTATGTAAGTCTTATTTAAAATCTGTGTTTCTGTTGCCTTGTCGATAAAGTAAATATAATAATATATATCCCAAGGAATTGTGAAAGTGAAATGAAATGATGAATATAGGTAGTCTAGCTTTCAGCATTTTCCCCTTCCGCCCCTTTTAACTGGTTCGATCATCAGCTGCTCCCGATAAACTTTTCCTTCCTTATATCTCAATGTAGGGAATGTCAGCACACATGGGAGATTAATTTTCAAATGCCGTCATCCAAATTGTCAGGCCCCATACTTTTTCTTCAAAACCCAGCAGGTCTCTTCTTGAAATTCTGTGACTTCTGGGAAGAGGTGTGCTTTAGCGATGCAGAGAAACACAGTCTCATGGTTCAAAGTCTTTGAGAAACCAGACTTGTGGGCATTTGGGCAAGACTGGATCCTGTCCCAAAGGCAAGGAGTGTCTGGTGAGATGACTAATGTCCTTCCTGCGGTCAGCCACTTCATCCAGGGCACGTCCACCGATGTGGGCAGAATATTGACTTTTAGTAAATGTGAGTGCTCTGGCTTATTCCAGCTGAGTAATTTTCAGATGAGGTGAAAGCTTGCGGCGGAAAAGTATTTTGAAATGTTGCTCAAGTTTTTCTTAAATTGCTCTTCACTTCTCTGGGCACAAATGGATTTAAGTCTGTCTGCAACATTTAAATGACCACTAAGTGAGGCCAGGTGGCTATAATTTAATATAAACAGACCTTGGAAGTTTCGGGTACAAAACAGTCTTGGCAGCCATCTTAGTTTTAGGAAGTAAATCTCTAAGATACAACAAGAGAGAATAAATGCATAGGCCAAACAAAGCTGGCCTGTGAAAACAACGGCAAATAATCCTGCAAGCAAAATCCTATATATCCAGAGGGAATAGCCCAATGATTCGTGTTTGCTAATTTATCATCTCGTTTAATATTGTCTCAGAGTTTATGTTCTTATGCATGAAAATTAACTGAATTTTAAATTTTTTCCCAATAAGTAACACATGGATTGTCCCTATTCTTTGGATTAAAAGTGGAACTACCCAGTCATTAGTCTGGCTAGATAAAAGCAGCAGTAAGTAACACATTTTAAAAATTTTACACTTACACACATGCATCTATGACATATATGTGTAAAGGCAGAGACTAAAATATTGAAGTATCTATCTTTGGAAAAGCCTTCTATTACCTAAGTGATATCATTCTTATTAAACAACTTTAAGCTGGGCACGGTGGTGTGTGCCTGTAATCCCAGCTACTTGGGAGGCTGAGGCTAGGAATCACTTGAGTCCACAAATTCAAGGCTACCTCTGACAACATAGCAAGACCTAGCCTCTAAAAAAAGAGAAAAAAGAACTTTAAAAATATATTCCAATCAAAAGCCATTATGTATGAAAAAATATTATTACATGGTAAGATCGATACATATTTTTTATTTCCTTTATTTCTTGTTTTGAAGAGTTTATTGTTTAGAATTAAGAGGCTATCATATAGAGATGTGTAAAATGTTTTTTAAGGTACCATTTTAAACTTTTGGCATTTTCCTTTGCAGAAGTGTTTCCTGAAATGCAAGTTTCTGATTCAGATAATGACTGGGTGATTTTAAATTTGAATATGACTGGATATTATAGAGTTAATTATGATAAGTTAGGTTGGAAGAAATTAATTCAACAACTTGAAAAGGACCATAAGGTAAGGTTTTTGGTATTTTTGTTTGTTTTGTTCTTTTTATTAAGTATCATTGCTATTGTACTCTCTGGCCTTTTACAGGCAAAGCTTTTATAAGCCTGTCTGCAGGAGTATCTCCACCCCTACTCCACCTCTCATACCTGAGTGTGCTGATTTTTTTCTTTTTTCTTGATAGAAGACAGTATGGTTGACTGTATTGTGTTTTTGAATATTCATCTTACTTTTCCCCAAAAACTTTACCTTTTTAAGTGAAAATCAGAATAATTTCCCATACGCATTCATTTTGTAGTCTTTGGCAAATTACTTAAAAGTTCTGTTTCCATTCTTCACTTTAAAGTGGGAACAGCATTGCATCTTTCTTACTCACTGTGACAATTAGAGATGATGTAGGTTAAAATATACTTAGAATTTCTAAGCCCAAAATCGGTCTTCAGTTTATGCTAGAAAATTTCAAATTTCCAAAAGACATATTCTCCCTCAGAGGGGTGAATTTAACTCCTCAAGTATCAATAATAATAAAACACCACTTTAAACTTAAAGCAAGTGTGAATGATATTGTGATGTATAATTATTTAAGCATTGGCTGCTGTAGTCAATGGGATTTTGAGTTTTACCAAACCTGCCTTGGCGGAGATGGCTCAGAATTTGTATTCTGCAGCCAAATATAAAAGGAGGGTGTTGGGATGTCTTGGTGTGTTACTCTCCTCTGAGACACTCAGCAGTCTCACTTAGAAGAGGCAATATAGCATTCTGGTCCAGACCTTGGATCTAGAGCAGAATGACATGAATTCCTGCTTTTATTCTTTATTTACTAGATGTTTGAATTTGGGTATTTTATTTGGTCAATCAGACATTCATTTCCTAATGTGCCTATTAATGAGTTTAATAGACTGACCTTAAAGGGTTCTCATGAATGTTAAGTGAGGCGATTTATGTATTATGTTTAATACAGTCAAAGACCTGACTCAATTCAGGTTTTCAGAGCTTCGTCAGTATTTAAAAATAATTATCTTTGAGCTTTAAATCAAGTTATAAAACTCTTTTATAATAGTTTACTTTAATTTTTTTTCAGAACACTAAATTTTTATTAATTCCTAACAGATTAGTTCCTTATTAAATTCTATTAGCCATGGAAACACTAGGCCATGCCATGATGGCTATGATTTCTTAAGCCCACTATGTGGTCTAATGAAAAACCAAGGCTGATTATTCCTAAAGCAAATACAATCGCATTTTTCCTGTTAACATTAATCTGGACAATATAACTATCATCACTAACAGAAAAGCTATACTAAGACCATAGTAAATATATTAGAATAGTAAGGCTAACTAAGGAAAGAACAAAGCTTGGCTTGCTCAAATGCCTGAGGGGATGTGAAGGTAACTTTTCTTGGTCAAAAGCATGAACATGCTGGGAGGTGTAAGTTTTAGGACACCCCCCCACGCCCCCACCCCGGGCACTAAAGCTGAGCCAGAAACCCCTGGTGTAGCAACCTAAGGAGCTTAAATAGATGCTGACAGAGTCCGGTTGGGCAATTTGCCACTGTGTAAATATACCACAGTTTTTTATTATTCAGCAATCCAAAAAGACAAACTCATGTCCTTCATAGCAACATGGTTGGAGCTGGAAGGGATTATGCTAGCCGAAACTAGCCAAAAGGAGAAAGATAAATACTGAATGGTCTTACTTATATGAGGAATATAAACAGATCAAACAAGAGGAGGAGAAATAGCTAAAACTAACAAGTTGATCATAGAATTGAAGTGCCCAGCAAAGGAAAGGGGGTAAAACAGGAGAGGGATGAACACAGAGGAATTGGTGATTACTCATGGATGATACAGTGGCAGGAAAACTATGGGTACTACAAAGATAACAAAAAAAAAAAAAAAGAAGAGAAAGTAACACAAAAGGTCAGGTTGGCCTTGGCGCTCTGCCTTTTCATGGTTTGGGGCCTTTGTTGACAGGACTGTATCAAATTTAATGAAGGCCTAAGCGGACAGATGCCATTTAAAAAGTACCTCAATATTACCAAAATAGTGCCAAGTAATTATTTTAGGCACCATATGCCAAAAATGTCCTTGATTTGAACAATTTAATTCAATTGAATATATGCTCTGTTTTGGGGAGATCTTTTAAACTTGGCTTCCTATCTTATATTTTAACAAGCTGTTTTTCAGGGAGTATTTTGGCAAAACTCTATGTCATATTTAATTCTTATGATTAATACCCAGAGGGACCATTTATCAAAAACAGATGTATAATAAGTAAATTATGGCGCTATCCTTCGTAATTATCATTTCTCTGCACATGAGATAATTCATATAAAAGTGCTTTCTAAGCATCAAGTCTTGAAATATTATTATTTTGAAGATATTTTTTTCACTGAAAGATGTTCTCATCTTTTCCTGTGCAAATTTGTATCTAATTTTGCAGGCTATTCCTGTTATTCATAGACTTCAGTTGATTGATGATGCCTTTTCCTTGTCTCAGTGAGTATATTTTTTCTTTGCCTCTTACAGTTTAGAGTGTACCTTGAAAAATTCATCAAAATAGTAACCTCATCACCACGAAATTGGTTCTTCAGTATATACAACTCCTAATTCATTCAGATTAAGATACAATTCACTGAATATAATGCAATTTTATTACATAAGAATTGGCCGGAGATGGTGGTATGTGCCTGTAAGTGACAGCTTATGGAGTCATGGCGGGGTCTGGGGATCTCGGTTCGAAACCTGCCCAGGGCAACACAGCCCTGGACCTAGTCCCTAAAAAAACAGCATGAATGGAGCTTGAGGACATTTGCTAAGTAAAATAAGACAGGCACAAAACCACCCCTTTCCCTTACCTGAGTGCTTAGCGTAGCCAGGATTATAAAGACAGAAAGTAGAATGCTGGTTGCTAGAGCCTGGTAGGAGGGGGAGGAGGAATTGGGAGCACTCTTCAGGGAGTAGAGTGTTTCAGTTTTACAAGAGGAAGAGTTGTAGAAATTGCACAACATTGGGAAAGTATATGACTCCCCCATACTGTATGCTTGAAAAAAGATTAAACTGGTTGATTTTATGTTCTGTGTAGCCAATCACAATAAAAAATAATTGGAAAAGGTAACTTTTTAAAAATTATATCAGAAAAGAATAATAATGCCCACATTCTCTAGAGAGGAAAGTCATAGAAGTGCTTTTTACAATAAGTTGAGAAGAAGGAAGGCACCTGTTCTTTCTCAGGTCAAAACTCGGCAATCAATTATATCAAAATCCTATATAAACATTGGTGAGAGTTTAAACTAATGAGGGAGATATTTTTAAAAGGTCTTAAAAAAAAAAAAAGATGATTCAATATTTTCAAAGGAAGTGCTCCAAGGAAAATATCTAAAAGCATTCAGTAGGGAAGATGTAAATAGGAAAAGATAAAAAGATTTGAATATTTATAGGATTAAGTTGCATCTTTTTTTGAAGATCAGGTTGGTTTACAACACTAATCATGCCTGATGATTTAGTGAGTGGCACAGTTCACACCTCTTCAGATGCATGTCACCACCACCCCTCGCCCCCCACCGAGGCACCCAGAGTCCGCCACCATAATCCACTGGGCTCCCATCCCATTGGTTCCCACCTCCCACCCTTCCCTCTGGTAGAATCACTCTTTAAAAAGGCTCAATCAAGAATAAATATTTAGGTAAAACCCAAGTAAATAAGACTTGCATTGACACAGGCTGGTAACCATTAAAATGTGTAAATCCAGGACGATTATAGAAGATGTGTTCATTTTTTTTTCTGGTCTTAGAAGTTAAAAAAAATAAAGAAACTGACATAGTCCTTTAAAAAGAGTTGCGAAAAGAGATCATCAATTGAGATTTTGAAGTGATGTCTGTTATAGAAGGTATTAATAAAGCTAATGAAGTCATTAATTGAAGTTAATCACTCTAAGTATAGTGAGATATGATCTGCCTTTTAATTTAGTACAGAATTACTGGATTTATTTATATTAAACTTGCTCAATATAAGCCATACTGTTAACTAGATAAATTAATACATGTTCAGAATTAAAAATTTCAGAATATAAAATTAGGGGAGTATGCATGAGAACATTTCCAGCATGTTCTGTTTATTTGGCCTGTCATATTTCTTGATTTTAAAAAATCCTTTTTTAATCCTTGAGGCTCCTTTATTGCTCTTCCCTCTGTGACCTATGACACATCCTTCCTAGCATTTGGCTGCAGTGTCTCCTGAGATGACTGTGACTTTGATGCTCTGGCCACATCCTCTTGGAAGTTTCTTTTTTAGTTCCTTGTGGCTCCAGTTGCAAACCTGTTTCTTTCTCCTCATGTGTCTAACTTCTTTGCTGTCAGGACCATCCTCTGATCAGTCACAGTTCTGTTGTTTTCTTCTCTTTCCTTTAGATAACTCCTGCATTCTTATGGTTTCGGTGGTTATTTTATTATGTTCCTATACAGTTCCCGGCAGATATCAGGTACTCAAAAAATATTTGTGGAAGGACATCTTGATGACTTCTAAATCTGTATCTCTTCTTCTTTTTCATCTTAAGCTGCTTTTCTCTTTATCAATTGAGATTTTGAAGTGATGTCTGTTATAGAAGGTATTAATGAAGCTAATGAAGGCATTAATTTCCATCTCTTTCCTCTCTACTCATTTCAACATTAATCATCCTTCACTGCCCTTCTCAAGTTCCCCCTCTAGGAAGTCTTCTATGATGTTTCCACCATCTGCATATATTTATTACATTTATTACCTTTTCTAGAACCTTTCATGAACAGCTCCCTATGCATGTCTCCTCACTGAGGTAACAAGCTTTTCAATGGTACATAAGAGTAGTGTTTTATGTATTAATTTGTGACCCCCAATAGTAGCTAGCAGACCTTTTAACAGAGAATGTTTTATAAATATTTGTTGAATGGAAGTTATACTTTCATAAGATATAACTAATTGCACAAATGATGTATTGACCAATAATCTGCCAACATTTGGCCAGGATTTTCTACAACTTCCATGAATTTAAGCACTTGAACATACCTAACTGAAAGGTAGCATCTGTCAATATTGCCTGGGTTCCACTTATCAATGAGATGGGACCTTCACTCTCTAGCTTTTAGATTTCACATATCTTACTAAGTCAGGCATTGAAACATGAAACAGATATAGAAAGTGTGCAAAACATTTAGTGAGTGAAGGTTTTGAGTGTGTGTTTTTTTAAACCAAACAGAAACAATTATATTGATATTGAAATAGCTCTTGATTTAACCAAGTACCTTGCTGAAGAAGACGAAATTATAGTATGGCATGCAGTTCTGGCGAGCCTAATCACCAGGGATCTTGTGTCTGATGTGAACAACTATGACGTATACCCATTATTAAAGGTAATTCCATTTTCTGTTACGTGGCTTTAAGAAAAATCTCATCTTCCTCTTTTCATGGTCTAACCGTCATCTGTGAAATCTGTCTTTCACAAAGCAATCACCTCTCAGCCCTGTAGAGGTATCCGTTTTCTTAGGAATGGTAGGTCATTCTTTAAGGAAAGTATCTTAACCATAGCCCTGTCTAAGAAATGAGTATAAGTTTGGAAAGGTATTTAATTTTTGATGAAGTGGCAATGGTCTTAAATCAGGAATGGGTAAACATGGTATGCCTTTTGTTTTTTTACTAGAAAAGTACAGTGCGTTTAGTAACTATTCCCCTAACAGATTGTTAGTCAAACAAAATGACTTTAACATAGTTTCTGACTTACAAGGTGAGCACTTAAAACCAGTGAGGTACATGACAGAAAAAGTAAATGTTTTAAAACAGCTGCTGTTGATACTGAGAAAAGAGGGGGAGAAATTAGAATTAGTGAATGAAGAAAAGGTGTCCCATCAGGTCTTTGTAAAAGGGGGGGACAATACATAAAACAACATAAAAGGGGAAATTCTTTAGGAAATCTTAAACAGTGATCTTAAGAACAATGGTAGAGGTAAACATTGGAGTAAAAGTTAAGGAACAATCCTTCTGAGAATGAGAGGCCATGAACAAACCAGCAAGTGTCTAATTAGAGTTTTGGGGCAGGGTCAAGGTGACATTACTGAAACTCAGAACTGCAGACTTTCTTTTATCTACTTCCCAAAGTACTGAAGGGAGCCTACTGAATGTGGGGATGGTGGGAGGAGGCATTACATGTTTGTGGGACTGAGGATACTGGTTCTGGATAAAAAAAACTCAAATAAGCATATGTTTTTAAAGGATTTCAAAAAATAGTATCTCTTATTCCTTAGAATGTATTGGTAAGTATTAACTTTTATAATATTATTCACCAACTCTAGCTAAACAACAACAGCAAAAATTTTTTATTTCAGATGGAGGGTTTAAATTTGTCAAAGGCATAAAGCCTGAAATTTGGAGGTATATATACTAAATGGAATTCTTATCTGTCTCTCAAATTTGGCTTGTTGAGGTCAAGATGGTTTACATCATTATTTTTTTTTTTTAGGAGTTATAGGTCCAAACCTCTACAAATGTATGTACTCACACCATGCACACCACCAACATGCCCAGTAACCCTCCACCATAAGCATGGAAGTTTTAAGATAGACAGTTTAATAGTTTCATCTTTTCACATTTTTCCTTGTATTTTGAAGACAACTAGAAATGTTTGGGAGTGATAGTGAATGATAATAAAAGTTAATACTTATTGAATTCTTATTCTATGCCAAGCAGTGTGCTTGCATTCATGTTTTGTTTATGTGCTGCTTACATAGAGAGTTTAAAAATAAACTGGTTCCACATTTAGTAACAAATAGAAATCATTACTGAAGAAATAGTCATCACTTTCTATTAATGTCTTTTTAGGTAATGAGAAGTACAGTACAAATTCGATGCTGTGAACCAGAACTAACAGTGTATTTCTGTTGCCATTTATAGAAGTATCTTTTAAAGAAACTTATCCCAATATGGAATACTTATTCAACTATAATTCGTGAAAATGTGGCAGCCCTGCAAGACAACTATTTAGCTTTGTAAGTATTTTTTGAGCAACTGAATAAAATGATTCCAATTTTATAGATCTGTTTCCACTTCTAACTTAAGGCCTTAAACTCTATCATTCACTGAGCACTTGGTATCTACTAGAGAACATTGGCTTAGGGGCTGGTGAGCTATGTGTATCCAACTAGGAATTAAGAGCCTTAATTTACCTGCAAAGCACACACATGTACACACAGGAATTCATAACTCTTGTATTTTCAAGTTTTTAACTAGTGATTGAAAATGTGAATGTCTCACTATTGATAATGGGTAATGCTAAGTGAAGCCATCCTAAACCAGTGAATTAAAGAGCATGGGAAAAATCAAAGCAGAAAAAATGTTCCCTCTGTAGATTATTGACTGCAGAAATTCTACCCTTATATCAGTATGATTAGGTAGATTGACAGTGAAGTATATTGGTCACTTGTGTGAACAGAGTAAGTATTGCAAACGATTTTCAGAGCATTGGCAAGTGAAGCAAGTATGTAGTCATGGTGATCTGGGAAGAAGTACAAGGCAAAATAGGGCGATGGTGCCACTGGCCTCCCTGGGATCTACGGTTTGGGTGTGCAGGTTGGGCACCAAGATTTAGGGAGGGAATTGGTAACCAAAAACTGCAAGGTTTACATTTACAGTTTTAACCAACATCAGACTGAAATCAATTAGACCAAGCCAGAAGTGCAGAATTTAGCTCCAGGTGTATGACTGGAAGGATGGACAAGGTTGAATGGACAAGTAGAAAAAAGAGGGTGCAGACTTAGCTGGAGTGGTAAGTGAAGTGGGAAGTGGTGTGAATGAACAGGAAGGCAAAAGTGTACTACAACTGGTAGCATCTAGCTTGACAGCCACTACTCAGGGAGGAGTCTGTTTTCTGTACCATCCCTGGACTGGTTCTTTTCCTTGGAGTCACCCTGTGCAGCTAGACTTTGTCCAGAGCACACCCTCTTGACGTGGCCACCTTGCAGGGGGTGAAAAGAAGATGTGAGTGCAGTGAATGCCCGGAACTGTCTCTCATGGAACCTCCACCCTTGGACGATCTACTTCTGCTTATCAGAAGATCACTTCAGTTTGGGTTTGAAACTGGAGGGTGGAACAATGGAGATCTGGCTCTTAGAATTTCTGGAAATCTTATGCCAGTTTGAGTTATTTTACCGCTGACTACAAACTTCGAGAGAGCATTTATCTGTATCTCAAGGGACTGTTCATCTGGATTTATTGTTGTTCCTCCTTCTATTCTTTTGAATATTATTTTGTTTTGAGCCATAATGTGTATCCCTGCTCAGCTACAAAAACAAAACAAAACAAAACAAAAGCTCCTATATTTTTTTCCTGTACATGACTATGATAGCCAGGAGGAACAGAGGAAGAAACAGAAGCTGAAGCAAAGCTTAAGGGGAGAAATAAGCCATTCCGTCTTGTTTGCATGTACATAGAGAAAGAACTTTTCAAAGTGTATTAGATCAGATACTCTGCAGTCATTTTTTTTTAATCCATAAGGCAATTATTGTAAAAGGGAAGAAACATAAATTGATAACAGATGCAGAATGTGTACACTCCCATGTGTGTTTTGGGAAGATGAAAGATGGCAGTAATTTATTTCTAACTTAAAAAAAATACCAGTCAGGAGCTTATTTGGTGCCTGAGAGCCTCTCAGCAAATACTTCTCTGCATCTTAAATACATTTGCCATCCACAAAGCTAATTTTTTTAAACAAACCTGATGTTCTTGAATGAATGTTTTAGTTACTCTTTTATGAAACACATATTCTTTCCTTTCTTTCTTTTTTTTTTTTTTTTTTTTTTTTTTTTTTGAGACTAGGTCTCACTATTTGCCCATGGAACCACAGGCTCATGTTGCCCGGGGTACCATGGACTCAAGTGATCCCTAGCCTCAGCTTCCCAGGTAGCTGGAATTATAGGCGTGTGCCACCACACCCAGCTATTTTTTGGGGGACTAGGTCTCCCGGTGTGGCCCAGAGCTGGACTCGAAACAGCGATCCTTAGCCCCAGCACTTAATAGGCTGAAGCTTAAGGCAGGAGCCACCGTGCCTAGCTAATATCCTTTTCTTAATGAAATTTTTTTTTATTCAAGTAACATTGTAGCATTGCAGTATGACCTTTTGTACATCTCAGGTATAGGTCATTAAAAATCAACAGAAGCACATACTCTTGGAAACAAAAAAACTTAAATGTAGTAATTCAAAATAAATTGTTTTTCTTTAATTTTTCCTTCAAGAATATCACTGGAAAAACTCTGGGGAACTGCATGTTGGTTGGGCCTTGAAGATTGTCTTCAACTTTCAAGAGACCTCTTCAGAAAGTGGGTGAACCATCCAGAGAATGAGTAAGAGTGATGCTGTAATTGCCCTTGTTTTTGCCCAGTTTCAGCACCAACAAATTTTTTATTTTGCTAAACACGCTCACTCTGGGGGTAACTTTTGTTTTCACTTGTTATCTGCCTCTCCTACTCTTTCTCTCAAATATATTTTATTTATACAACTGTCTTAATTGTAGGTCTGTGTAGAACGAGAGGACAGTTTATACAGTGAATTCTCCCATAAGGCTTCTCACTGCCTCTGCCTTCCGTAATGAGCCCTTGTACTTATTTTGAACGTTATTTAGGTTGTTCCTTATGATCATTAGTGTTCTAGTCATTACTGCCGCAAAGCATCTTTTTCTGTGTGGTCGCACTCCCACTGAGGGCTGAGAGTTAGACCCTATAATTTTGCTTTGTTATATTTTGCTTTAATATATCACCTCAGATGGACTCTTAGGAAATGTGGTAATAGGGTGTTAGCTATGAGAACAAACTGAAGTGCTGTTTGTACTATTCTAATTTACATCTCCCTTAAAACTCTTTAGTTGCTAAATAAATCTGTTGACTGACTTGTTCTCATGATATTAATGCTAATGGCAGTTTCCACAACTGTTTTCCTGGAGTCCTATTTTTGATCTTTATGTCTGAGAGAGCAGAGATTTTTTTTCTAAGTTTAAACTTTTAATGT
Organism: Uropsilus gracilis; assembly: GCA_004024945.1. Lineage (NCBI taxonomy): Eukaryota > Metazoa > Chordata > Mammalia > Eulipotyphla > Talpidae > Uropsilus > Uropsilus gracilis. Next base: position 49,237 of record PVHY01007263.1, read on the forward strand.
ATGGCAACCTAGGTGAAAAAATAACTACTGTGAGAAATATCACTGCATCTTATACCTTACAGAATACCTTATCCAATTAAAAATGTGATTTTATGTTATGGCATTGCCTTGGGAAATGATAAAGAATGGGACTTTTTGTTAAATGTCTACAATAACAAGACAAAGGAAGAAGAGAAGATTCAACTTGCTTATGCCATGAGCTGCAGTAAGGATCCATGGATACTTAACAGGTGACTATTGACAACGTACTTCAAAGGTGCCATTAAAGACATTAAAGATAGTCATTAAACCAAAGGGAAAGAGTAAGAATGGCTAATAGAAAAGTACACTTGTACATCGCTAACTCAGAACCTAGGGAATTTTAATTCCATTTATTTAAATTCTTTACATTGGATACTTTTTATATATTGATTTTCTGAAAATGCACTTCTGCAGATATATGGAATATGCCATCAACACATCCCCACTGACTTTTAATGAAACAAATATAATTGAAGCTGTGGCAACATCTGAAGTTGGCCGGTACATCGCGAAAGAATTTTTAGTCAACAACTGGCAGGCTGTGAGTGAAAGGTAAGTGGAAAAGTGAGGTTACTGGGTTGGTGTTGAAAGTTTAGCTTTTGTCAGGCTAGGTCACAAAAAGTTCTTTGTATTGATGAGAAAAGTGATAAATTTTTCTGTATTTAGTCTCACCACACAATTTGGCAGTATTGTGATAGTAAAGGTCATCCAGCCTCAGCTTTGGCTTTCTGTACAAAAATAGATTTGCCAGAGATATTTAGCAGCTTCATTTTCCCCACTCTGCCCACTGAGACAGACTCGAATCTTTTGAGAAACAGATCAGGGCTACTCATGTTCTTAGGTATGAAGTACACTTCATCCATTTGTTTATTTTGTGAAATTGTCACTAAATATATTCGTGCAACCCAACAGTACTCATCATTACATCAGCCTGGATATTACTCTTGTCTTTCACTTGTCAAAGTTACTATATATATAGTTGGTTTCCATTTTCTTAAGCTTTTTAATTTCCCACCTTTTAAAGTTAAATCTTGCTTTCCGACCCTCTGTTAGGTAAAATACACATCAGTGTGCTGAAACCAGGCAGCGTACCATTGATTACTGTAAGAACATTACTTCACCACACATGTTATTCTTTAAAACACAGAATAATATGTCCTATAGGCATTCGTAGGGCAGAGTTCACAGATACAAAGTAGTCAACAGGTCCTTGGGGTCTGTAAGGGTAGAACTAAGTTCTACTTTTGTTAGCTAAGTTTTTTTTGGGGGGGGACAAAATTCATTTAAAATAAGGATTTAGAAATAGAGGAGCAGTTTGAAATTAGATTTCTAAATTCTAGTTAGAAAATTTCTAAATCTAGAAGAATTTAGAGTATGAAAATGGCTGTTTAATGGAACAAAATAATGGAATGTTACGTTTTAAATTTATTTTATTTTGTATATATATATTACGTTATTGTGTTCCCTCTCCTCCTCTCTCACTCTATCATTCAGTTCTGTTGGTTGTTTCTAGTTTTTCTTATTCGTTTGTTTTGTTTTTCCCTATATCCTTCATATAAGTGAGACCATTCTGTATTTCTCTTTTTCCTTCTGGCTTATTTCTGCTAATATGAGTCCTTCTACTCCATCCATGTTGCTGCAAATGACATATGACATCCTCCTTGATTGATGCATAGTATCCCATCATGTACATATACCACATTTTTTCAGCCATTCATTAATTTGGGGGCATAACATTCATTGAACACTTTACAAGACCAAAATCTATTTCTAAATCAGAAATTTTAAATGTATAAATATAAGCTTGTTTGTACAGCACTATTTTTCAGACTCTTTAGTAGAAGATAAGTAGCTTCTCATATTGAGAAAGTCACCTTATCCTTATCTCATGTTTTAAATTATTATTCTAGTGTCATCACTTCATAGGATCACGTGACCTCTTAAATTTCTGGAGGTCCCCGAGGGATGCCCGCCATTTTTGCTCTGTAGTCATTAGAGATAATCCCTTCCCTTGTAGATTCTACCTTACATTGGAGTTGCACGTTGAATTACTTGCACTGGCCCTCTTGTTCCAGAGTTTCCAGCCTCATGGAGTTGCTTGTAGGTATCTGCTCTCTCTTGCTGGAGCTGCCCACGCAAACTGTCCCCAGGCCCAGTCAGTCTGACATGCTGAATTTTCTTGGTCAGTGACCCCCTCACTGCTGTGGTTATGGCACCCAAAGATACTCCCCTCAGCTTCAGTCCTTCTCCCACACCTTCTTGCTGAGCTGTCTAGAGCCACTCTGGAATTGAAATGTGGAGAGGACAGCTCCTTTAATAAATATGTCATGATTTGCCTCAGCACCTTGGCCCCTTAGGTTGTCACATCCTTCTGAAGCACACAGCTTCACTTCCCAGACTTTTCTAGCAGTGCCTGGCATTTGGTTCACCCTTGTAAAGGTTAAGAATTGTTCGTACTGTTCTGGCCGAAGATGATGTGGTGCCTGTCAGCCCTGCACAGTGTACGTCACTCATAGGTGTAGCAGGGTGTTGGAATCAACAGAAGCAAGCAATGAAATTTAAAGATCCCAAGTCCATCCACCCTTTTAAAACCAGGATCTACTAGAGTGGGTAGGAAATCTGAGCCTTTTGCTAGCTCCTTAGCTGACCCTGAAGTAGTTTGATATGGAACCAATTGACATGGCATGCAATGATTGTCTAAGGCTGCATTGCTCATAGGATGATAGCCACTGACACATGGATATTTAAATTTAATCAAATAAAAGTAAAATTCAGTTCCTCAGTCATCAGATATCTCAGGTGTAGAACATTTCCATGATGGCAGAGCTCAACCTGGTAACATTGCTCTGAAGGCTAAAGGCTAACATTGCTCTAAATGCAGTCCATCAATGTTTTATTCCCTCACTTACGCCATAGATGATGCATGTGCCAATTGAGTCCTCAAATGGCTTCAAGAACCCCCTGGGAAAGATTACTCTTCGTTTAAGTGATGTTAAGTGTGTTTTAATTTTTATTTCTCAGAATCTTTTGCTTGCACAAAGAGAGCAGGAAAATATTGGCAGTGCTTTCTAAAAATTCATTGTCTAGCAGTTTATGTGATAACTTTAGTAAATAAGATCATAGAAGCCACTACTTTAAAAAATTTTTTTTTATTTTTAAGAGACTAGGTCTCGCTATGTTGCCAAGGGTTGTCTTGAACCCCCAGACTCAAGTGATCCCCAGCCTCAGCCTCCCAGGTAACTTAAGGCACATGCCACCACCCCTGGCCAGAAGCGACTGCTTTTTAAAAAACTAAATGGGTCTTATCATTAGCTCCAAGAAGCTCCAAGAAATAAAATGCATGAACTTTTAATCATAACTTGGGTATTTTGCTCTTTTATCAACAAAATGCCGTGCTCTTAAGTAGATGCCCATTCTACTCATGCTAAATTCATCCCATTTCATTCCTCTGTCCCAATCTGCTACAAAAAGTCTTTCAAACTCGAACAAATTTGTTTTTTTACATGTAATGCATTTAAAATAGACATGTTTACATTATGTTACAGTTTGGTTGATATGAACCATGCTTGCTGGATTTTGCTAACATATTGGCTGAATAGACATTAAGGATATTTATGAATTGTTAGAAGGAAGTCAGAGTACAAATTAATAATAAAAATGTTATATATATACTAAAAGAGACAGGAATGCTTAATTTTTTGTATATCAAAATATTTAATTATTATCAAGTAGTTATGTTTGACATGAATATGTATACAAGTCTTCATATAGTGATAGAGCATAGAAATAGAAGTAAACAGATGCCTATGACATTAAATTTAACATTAATTATGTGAAAGAATTTCTTCTGCATTTACTAAAATGTAGCTGGCCACTGGCAAGTGTACTAGCACTACAGTAATGTTCCTGCAGTGTATTCCACTCAGTGTAATTCACGGAGATGTGTATAAGCCTTCTGTTGACAAGGGAGACTATAGCCCCATGCATTTGGTCTGTTTTAACCTCTGCTTTTGCAAATTCACAGTATATGTTAGCATTGTAAAGGCTCCAAGCAGCCCTATAAAAGGAAATCTAGAGTTTTCCACATACTTTGCCGGCATCTTATTATTGTAATCCTGCCATTTTCTTTATATGCTAATATAAACATAAGCATTTGCCATTATATCACTCGTACTGGAGAGAAAGACAGATGAGAAATGAAATTTTTCAGTCCTCTACTCTGGAACTGGAACAATATCTATTTGTTGCTTGCTTGTTAGCCTTTAAACCTGAGATTCCCAGTCTATAAAGTAAGAGACATTCTGTTTTGTGAATTCTAAGGTTCTTTCTAGTAACTGAAAGCTCTGGGTCTTCTATGCCACGGTACAGTCAGTGGAAGCTATTGAAAGTGATCAGGGAAATGGAAAAAAGAGGGAGGCTGAAGGCAAACAGAGTATTTAAGTCATTGTGACCAATGTAGCATTGAATGTTACTCTTTTTTTGGTTCAATTGAGGTCAGTAGCCGTAATGTCTAGTCAACCAAATTTATCAAAAGCACCTGATAAATGCTGTAGAGATGGGAAAGCTTGGCTATTCAAAGGGAAGAAAAGGACTGAGTGGGATTTTAACAGGCAGAGTTCCTGTGAGGACTGAGAGGGGAGCTAGCTGATCAGTGTGTAGGGCCCTCTAGATGAGCAGCTGGTGCTGGAAGGAAAAGTTGAGGACACCTCCAGTAGCTCATCTCAGCAGCTCAGCTTCACTCTTCCAGAATGTCTAATCTCAAAGCAGATTCTGGAATATTTGGTTGACTTGACCCTGCTACTTCCCAGGGCACTATGGGGTGATCAGTTCATTGTTGAACCAGCATTATTGATCTTTTGAGTACTGTCCCGGTTTGGGAACATCCACTGACCATAAAGCATCTTTCAGGTCACAGAAAAACCAGTATGCATTTGCATGTGGAGGAGCCCAGGAAAGACTGTGTGAACTAAGGAAAGCAGGGAATTTTAATGACGCTCTGTGTATATCCTAGAAACATCTGCGTCCTTATCATCCTTGTCAAGTTGTTTTTGACTCTCTTTAAACAACGTAGGCTTCACCATCTGCAGAAACACTCTAGTTATATTAGAATAGAGAATAAAAGGTGACATCATTTTCAAAACCCAACTTATCCAAACTGAATCTTACCTTCTTCACCAAACACTTGAGCTTGTCTCCAAACAAGGGCCTATTGTCTAAAGCCCTTGCCATGAAAATATGCACTTATTTTTGCTTCCACTCTTGTCTTTCATAATGAGGAGCACAGAGTTGAAAGGGTTAACTGGGAGCACAGGGGAAATGAGGTGCTATGAGGTGGTGTCTCTTCCAAGCATTGGAGATCGCTGGGTGGTCTCCCTGGGAGGGACTGATATTTTGGTGCCTCATGCTTGCCTGGTGGCCATACTTGCCTCGGGAAACCTGACATGGTGGCCTTTGAAGAGAGGGAAATGGAATAAAAGAGGGAGGCAGAAGAAAAGCAGAGTATGGAAGTCATTGTGTTCAGTGTAGCATTGAATATTACCCTTTTTGTTGTTCAGTTGAGGTAGCATTGGTTCACAGCCCTGTATATGATTCAGAGGTATAAGTCATCTCTTTAGACGAATGTTGCCACATCAACCCACCACCAAGGGAACCACAGACCTTTATCAAGGTCCATCAACCCCTCCCCACCCTCCTTCCATCCTCCTGCTCCCACTATGTTAACCATTATTCTGTTAGATTTCTAGTGTTTGTTATTGGTTTGCTTCTGTTTGACCTTCTGTTTTGTTTCTCCATATTGCGTATGTAATTGACACCACCTGCTATTTGTCTTGCTGCTGACTTATTTTACTTAGCATAATCAACTCCAGTTTCATCCATGTTGTTGCAAATGGCAAGAGTTCATTTTTTTTTAATAGCTGAGTAGTATTCCATTGTCTAGAATGGACTACTCACATCTTCCTAATCCATTCATCTGTCCTTGGGCACTTAGGTTGTTTTCTTTTCTTTCTTTCTTCTTCTTTTTTTTTTTTTTAGACTACATCTTGCTATTTTTGCCTGTGGAATCGCAGGCTCAGATTGCCTGGGGGTACCACAGACTCAAGCAATCCCCAGCCTCAGCTTCCCAGGTAGCTGGGATTACAGGTGCATACCACTGTGCCCAGCTATATTTTTTTGGAACTAGGTCTCCCTATGTGCCCCCAGCAGGACTCAAACCATGATCCTTGGCCCCAGCCACGGCTTGCTAGGCTGCTGCTTACAGACATGCACCACCATGCCCAGCCTTAGGTTGTTTTTATACCCTGGCTATTGCAGATAGTGCTGCAGTGAACTTAGGAGTGCATATATCCCTTTAAATGAGTATTTTTGCATTCCATGGGTAGATACCTAGAAGACGAATCATCAGATTCTTGGATCTATTTTTTAATATTTTGAGAAACCCCCATAGGGACTGGACCCATCTGCATTGCCACTTGAGGTTTCCTTTTTCTATATATCCTCACCAACATGGGTTATTTCAGTCTTTTTTTATATGGGCTAATCTCACAGGAGTGAGATGGTATATCTGTATTTCCCTGATGATGAATGATGAGCATTTTTTCATGTTCTTTTTGTTTGTTTTGTTTCATTTTTCCATGTTCTTATTGGACATCTGGATGTGTGTTGTAGGGAAGTGCCTGTTTGGTTCTCCTGCCCATTTTAGGTTGGGTTGTTTTTTTCTTGCATGCATTCTTTCTAGGTCTTGAATATCAGCCTCTTGTCAGATCTTAAGTGTTTTTTAAAAGGGTAACTGTAATCACACCCACTGGCTCTGATCCTTGTTGTATTTGTATCTGAATGCAGTGACATAAACTATTTGTAATATATATATGTTTGTTCAGTGATAATTTTATTTTTCAATAATTATTTTCTACTTTTCATACAACATTGGTCATAATTTTATAGTTATTGTTCCCCTTAAGTTTGGCCCTCCTTTCCAAATTGTATCCCAATATCCCCATCCTACTCTCCTTTTCCCCTTCCCACCTGCAATCACTCCAACTCCTCTAGAACTGCAAGTCATTGGTCATTGCTTGGCTCACTGGTCTTTTATTTTTCTGGAACAATATCCTTTTTCCTGGGCGAGGACTCGTAATATTTTCAAGTGATTTCTATCTCAACAAGAGTGATAAATCATCTCTATCTTAAAAATATTCCATCTTGAAGCTTGGGAGACAGTGTGTGTGCCAGGTATTTAGTAAGTGCTTTGACCTCGGTCATCTCGCCCAGTCTCTGCAACAGTACTTCTCACTATATGTTACTACCCATTTTCACAGTTTAGAGGTTACCCAAGGTCACTTCAAGCCCACCCTACCTTTCAGAACAGCCAACTCCCTATATCTGATAGAAAATCACACATTTAGTCCTCTATGTAGTTTTCCTGTTTTCTATTTTTTTTAAAGGTCAGAACATGGTTTCTTTGCAAATTTTGCCAGCTTTTTGAGTCATCTCACAAGCTTTGATTACCTGGCCAGTAAAAATGGGGAACTGTTTTCTCTTCTCCCCTTATAAACAGGTTTGCACGCCTGCGTTATATGCAGACCATCCCTTCTCTATTTGCCACTGAGAACTTAAGAACAGAAGCTCACTTGGTTCTCATCTCTGTGTGGGTCACAGCAAGGCTGATTCATAATTTCAAATTTCAGGAATATCTTTTTGAAGTAAATAAATTACAGTCACTAACAAGGCGGTAAAAGCATTTCTTGCTCTGTCCTATTAACACTATTTTAATTTTCCTTCTTTTTTAATGCACCTCAAAGTCTTTATTGCTTTTCTGCTACAGCAACACTTTGGGCAGGTACGTATCTGCTTTCTACGGAGCAATGCTTTGTGACTTTATTCTCAGTGATTCTTGTTGGAATTCAGGTCACTGAGCTAAAGGGGATGTTCTGATGGCTGTGCCTGTGTGTGAGGGAGCATCAGCAGAGCCAGGCATTTCTTAGCCTTCAGGCATGACCCATATGTGAGAACTGATAAGACAGGGCTCCTGAGTAGGAAAATACAAAATTTAAAGACACTTTCAGGGTATGTTAGTCAGTTTCTGAAACTGATTAACTACGATGCCCTCAGGGGCAAATTTGCATATCTACTTACTGCTTTATAAATGTTCTTAATTTGAAGCTTGTGACATGGAACCTAGTCAACTCATTTAAAAAGACAGAAACAGCTGTCATTAACTGCTTTCTATGTTGAAGTGAAACCTTTAAAAGTACATGTTACACAAATCAGTAGCCATAAATATTTTAATACTAATAGAATTTTCTAAATAATAGATTTTTTGGTTAAAAGATGAGGCTAACAGGAAAGAGACTTAACACAGATAAACAACAAGAGGGGGGTAGTGAACGGAGAGGGATTCAGGGGGATGAGGAGACGTCCCAACAACCATTTACCGATGTTGTGATCTAAAGAATGAAAAATTAAAAAAAATTGTTTTTAAGATGAAGCTAGAGTAGTTCATGCTTGGTTTCTCTTAAATTTGCTGAGAGAGGTATTAATAAGGGTCCCAGATTTAGCATTTATCTGCTACTTAAAATCTACCTTTATCTTGCACAATATTGTCTGCCCTGCTTGGCATCTTATTCTCTTGTAGGTATGGAACACAGTCATTGGTTACTCTGATGTATATAATAGGGAGAACCATAAGTACAGATGCACAGGTCCAGGAGGTAAGTACTTTAGATACTGTGAATTATAATGATAATTTGGAAGCCACATTTGTGAACACTGGAGATGCTAAAATTAAAAACAATGTGTTTGCATGAATTATTACATTCTGTGCTCCCTGGGGTGTCATTATCACTGGACAGAACATGTTATTTAATCATTTGTTGCTCCTGAAATAGGTAGCCCTCCATGCTCACAGAGGGCTGGCCCACCTCCCTGCTTGCCTGCCCTCCATCCCATCTTTCATGTTGCTGCCACCGTTATTTCCGGGTCACAAAGTTTCAGGAACTCATCACTGATTTTATTTTTATGTATTAATTTTGTGTGCATGTGCCCCATGTGAGGAACAAATTTGTCACGGGTTTAGAAGAAATTTAAAAACCTTTTCACTAATGTCCCCAATCACTCCTAATCTGGCATTTGTCTTGCTCTCCAGATTCAGTTTTGCCCACATCACCTCTGAGTGTTGAAGGAAAAGTGAGACACTCTCAAATGCTTTTCCCCTCATGTTGTACCACTTACAGATTTCCTTGAACGATGATGGTGTCTCACATTTTCTAAATATCAGAAACATCCTATCTTCCATCTGGGGTCCTAATCATCCATTATCACTCTGTTCCAAGCAGCTATTCTGGGAATTTTTTAGCAATCTGATTTACACCCTGTCCTTCTGCATGCTCCCAAGTTGTCTCATGAATATATTTGCACAGCTCTCACAACATACTGAAATTGGTGTGTGAGCAGTCCACCCTGGGAGACTACACTGTGCTCTCTGAGGACTATATTTTGGTCATGTGTGTGTTACGGCACTTTAACAGGGCTTGTCGTTGCTGGGCCCTGCATTCCTCTAGCTGGATTTCCTTAAATAGGCTTTTTCCTCCTGGGGCAAGCAGAGCTCCAGGTGCCTGGGATCCTTAGCATCCTCAGTCACGCACAAGGAATCCTGTCTCACTCAGTTTGCAGTTCTAGCCCTGAAGCAAGGATTCTGGTTCAGCCTGTTTGGGTTCCAGGACTCCTCACTGTGTCCAGGGGGTAGTCATTTGGGGTGACACCACAGTTCGAAAATGACTAAACTTTCTTTTTCCTAGAAAAAAAATTTTAAATACCTTTTGTTGCATTAATATTAGTTTTTATCATGAAATAAGTTTCAGGTGTACAACATTCCACATCTGGAAACACCACATCATGAAACTCTCTTAAATAAAGGAGAACATTTGTATAGACACGTACTGCCTGTCCATTTTGAGCTTTGTAAGTTGGAAAGTCTCCTTTGGGACAAGAAAGACCTCATTGTCTCTCTACCTACAAATCTTGGATAATATCTGATATGCATGCAGTAAATCTTTACTGAGCACCTACTATGCCCCTCAAAAATAGGTCAGTGACTAAAACAAACCAAGCTTTCCACTCTGTGAAGCTTCTAGCCAAAAGCTGATTCTTTGGGGTAGGTGTGGCCTTCATCCCATTTCCTCAGTCACAGTCTCCCCATGTGACACAAAATCTAGGGATACCTATTTCTCCCCCTCCCAACTGTCACTGCTTATTTGCAAAACCATGTGGCAGAACCTCGTGCTGGTTTGTCTAAATGGGAGTTAAGAGTTAGGTTGCACTGACCAAATGTCTCGCTCTCCTTTCAGCTGCAGCGGTTTTTCAGTAACATGTTGGAAGAGCACCAGCGGCTCACAGTTCAGGCCAAATTACAGACAATAAAGAATGAAAATGTGAAAAACAGAAAGCGCAGCGCCAAGATAGCTGCATGGCTGAGGAAACACATAACCTAGCGCCCTGCTGGCCTTCCCCGCCCATTAGCATTGCGTCTGCTCACAGTGTATCTGCCAGTTTTGTGAGTCTGGGAAACCACACATTTTATTATCTGTGTTTCACTCCCTCATACTCATCAGAGTCCTGGTCTCCCCACACTGTCATGTTTGACCCCGAGGTCAAGGGATTGCTGGGGGTTCCGCCAACGCTGCTGTATTTCTGGGGGAGATTTCCCTTCATGTTGGGCTGTTAAACCACAGCATTGACTTTAAATGCCTTAGAGAAACAAACTACCTTAGAAATTCTCTTACTCTGTTGTGAAAGCCTGTGGAACATGAAACCATCGCTAAATGAGCACATTCTTTTCTGAGGGAAATACAGATTTGCAATACTCTGGGGCCTATTTAGTTCAGCATTTGGAAGAGTGATGAGCAAATAACATGTCAGGGTGAAGAAACAGAAACCAAGAAAATAATATTCACTAGAAGACAGGAAAAGTAAAGAAAAGCATGCTTTTTAAAGCAGGAACAGACAATCTCATCAGCTGTTTCTAAAGGCAAGAAATGTGCCTCCTCCTGCCCTCTCTCTGGCAACTAGAGCACCATGCCGCACTGTGATGGCTGCTGAATTCCAGGGGGTCACAGAAAGATGGTAGGACCATGCAAAGGACCATGAGTGTGGAGGCCAGGTGGGGAGGAAGTCCTTGTCCTCCAACTCCTGAATATATTCACCTATGGACAAACACCTAGTTACAAAAAATAGCTGGACATGGTGGTGCGCACCTGTAATCCCAGCTACCTGGGAAGCTGAGGCTGGGGATTGCTTGAGTCTGTGGTATCCCAGGCAACGTGAGCCTGTGGCTCCATGAGCAAAAATAGCGAGACCTAGTCTCAAAAAAAAATTCGCTTTCCCATCCAATTCATAAAACTGGCCCCCTGAGGGTGAGCAGGAGGCTGTGGGATTTGGCCATGTGGACCAACCACAGTGAATAGTCTACTCACATCTGACCATGCTCCATCGGTTGAATGTAGGAATTTAAAATTTAAGCAATAAAATATCTCCATGTCTTCACATTATTGTTAAATGTGAGGTAGCTTCCCAGATGTTTGTCCACATTTATTCTGTATTTCCTTTCTTCCCTCTGATCATCAGGCTTCTCTTTGGCTAATCCTGTCACATGCCACAGAGAGGGCCCTGCTGACTGTTGCTGGACAGTGCCAGTGTCACCAATATAACCAAAGGACTCTGGAGACTTGGTCAACAACACAAGACCTACAACATTGTTACCTGTGTGGTAATTACACAATAATGAAAGTGCCAATGCAAAATCAGATACCCAGCTATTTGGTTGATAGTCTTTTCTTTACATGTGGAAAAGAATTTTGAATAATGTACATTTTTTTCTTTTCTTTCTTTTTTTTTTTTGGAGACTAGGTCTCGCTATGTTGCCTGAGGTAGCACGGTTTCAAGCGATCCCCAGCCTCAGCCTCCCAGGTAGCTCCCAGGTAGTTACAGGTGCCTGCCACAATGCCCAGCTGCTTTTTTGAGACCAGGTCTCACTCTATTGCCCAGAGTAGCTTTGAACTCATGAGCTCAAGTGATCCCTGGCCTCTTGCCTCCCAGCACTTGAACAGCAGGCGCATGCCACCACACACAGCTTGTACATTTTTTTCTTTCTTAAAAGAGGCCAGTAACTCCAATGAAACCTTTCATTTTATGATTTTATTTCATTATCACCTTATTCAGAGTATAAAAAGAATTGTTAATTGGTGACTATGATAGCAGCCAGAAGTGATACTGAGGCAGATTCATGGTGTAAACACTTCATTAACATGTAAACCTGCTTTTCTACTAGCATCGCAACTCTAAAGCATTTTCTCCCTCTCCAAAGTTTATTTTGTACTGCTCATTCTTAAGCAAGTCAGTAAGATGTACAATATGCTCATGATTTTTTCCAATTTGGTAACGATGATTTTCCTCACATTCTTATGCTTCTTCCCTACTCCAGACCATTCAATGACTTTCCATTGTTTGATTTAAAATAAAAGAGCAAACGCTTAGTCTTGAAAACTCAAGTTATTCTGTAATTTAGACCTCTGGGGTTAACCTGGATAGCTATTAATCTGGATGAATGAGTGAAGAAGTAAAATGAATTAAGATTTAATCAAGAGTGCTTGACCATTTTTCCTCTTTGTTCCAAACGTATGCTATCTTCCATTCAAATGCTGACAGGACGAATCTGTCCAAAGCAGTGTCCTATGGGAATGTACAAGTTCATATAACTATCTTCCTCCACACAAAAAACTATGTAGAATAATCAGCAGCATTCGAATCTCTTCATACATGGTCTGCACGTTGCTCTTACTCTCTCATTCAACATCTGCAAAGGATCCTTTCTAGCCCGTATATCAAGGGGTTATTTGGCCTCTTCCTTTTCACATCTGTTGAGAAATGAGGCCCTGATAATAGGCTTCAACAATCAATCTAGGAGCCAAGGAGGAGCTGTAGCGGTCCCTGACATGAAACAGGGTGTAAGAGCTGCAATGGCATGAATGAGGCTGCACAGTGGGGTATGGTAGAGCATGTGAAGATGAGTGAAGTGATTGTATAGTGCAGGGAAGGTGAGGAGGGAATCTTGGAGTTCAGAGATACACTTCAGAGTCGTAAAGCTACAGATGGGGTTTGGGGAACTTCTCTATCCTTGGGCAGTGATCACCAGTCATTAAGGATGGTCCCTCAAGCTTAGCATTATCTTACTTGCGGTCAGCGAAGTCTGTGAGTTCCATCAGTCCCTCTGAACCAGAACAAATCTAGGTGATGCCAGGGGCCCAGGCCTCATTTACAAGATTGTGCTAAGGATGTCCCATGAAAGGGAACAGACAGGGTTTCTTGCAAGAGGGCTTCTCACAGGTATCGCTAGTGGGAAGAAGATCTTCCTCATCAGTAGACCAGAGGTGGCTTTCAAGCAGTGAAAAGGAGCTAAGACCGGAAGACTTACCTCTTCATCAAGTTGATGTCTCTGTCATCTCTTCCCCACCCTGTCAACACACATTCACACTTCTGGAGGAAATGTACTTACATTGTAAGTAAGTTTTGAGAGAAGGTATGACCCACCCCCTCCCAGCAGAGAAGCAAGGTGGTCTGCGGGAAAATGTTGCTCTATACAATGAGCCCCTTGCTACCTCATCCTCCAAAATAACCTACAAGGGGAGTAGCCATCAGGATCCATCCAGCTGGAGCAGAAAAGCAGGTGGTTTTGTTGTTTGTTCTAATGAAGAGATTTGGTTACCAGGAATTTGTTCAATAGGGGTTAGAGAGGTAAAAAAGCAAACGATGAACCCCCAGCAGGCACAGACTGCAGTATGGACTGAGGAGCACAGACTGGTTGGTTGGAGGACACCCATGGGTCCTTATCCGGGCTCAGGGTCTCCTCCCCATCAAGGCTGTGAATTAGACTGGCACTGCAGATACAGCCAGCAGAGCAGCTGCCTCAATGAAGAGATTCTCTTAAGAGCTGTCTCTGAAACTCTCCGCCCATGAGAACTGATCATTTTCCTCCCCAGCCTCCAGCACACCCAGAACAGCCTTGCAGTCAGCACGTTCCTCCCTACCCCAAAGGGATTGGCCCAGCAGGTACCTCACTGTGCCCAACTCCAGGAGATGAAGGTCCCTTGATTGGTCAGTGGCAGGCGGGGTCAGCGCTGTGCTCAAGGCCAAGGGCAGGATGGAGCCTAATTTCGGAATCCCACCTGGACAATCTATTTTCTGGGGGTCTGAGGGTGTTAAAACAGAAGCCAAATCCCCTTTTCTTGAATGGAGAAACTTCTTATAAAGAATAGTTATGTGAGGATTGAAGAGGTGGAGAAAAGTAACACTGGGGTAGCACTAAGCTAGAAAGGGCAAGTACCAGCAGGTACTCTTAGGGAAGGGAGCTTCCAGGGGAAGAAGTGGGGCTCCTTGGAACCAAGAAGCAGGTGCTGCTGCCTGCAAAGCTGGAAGGACAGCAGAGAGCAGGAACTTGACCTCTGGGAAGGGCACTGGCTGCTGCTGGTTCTGGCACTGCTCAGGGCACAGCTGAACTGGGGATGGGCGACTGGGGATGGGAGACCCTGGAAAATGGAGTCCTACAGCCAGTCAGGAGGAAGACTCACTGCTGGGGTGAAACTGGTGGAAACAGAAAAGCCAGAACCACCACCAGTCTCCCTCCGCCAACCACCGACCTCCTTCCACCAATCACCGGTCTCCTTCCACCTATCACGAGTCTCTTTCGCCAACCACCGGTCTCCCTCCGCCAACCACCAATCTCCCTTGGCCAACCTTTCCGTAGCTGTCCGCGCCCCCTGTTGGCGAAACCGAGATGTGTCTCGCAAAGCCCCAGTCCTAATACCACAGGGCCCCAAATCAAAAGGATTTGAAACTGAGAGGTTTTGGATTCAGAACCCCCTCAGGTTAGTATAATTGTCCCACTTTAACTTCCTGTTCAACAGAAGCTTCAGGCCAGCCGTGGAGCTGGCTGACGCTCGAGCTGGAGTTTAAAACTCCCTATTTACCACAAAGCCCATTTATTTGGGTTAGTCTCTGTCCTGGTAAATTGGGACGTGGCTACTATTTCTATTTTATGCCGAGAAACCTCATGTGAAGACGTTCAATCCACACACATCCAACGGGGACCAGGAATCTAGTGTCTCAGGTAGGCATTTCTTTGGAAACAATAGGCAGGACTTCACATGGACATTATAATTTAGAACAAAGAAAGCTTTCTAAATTAATAAGCTTTTTTTTTTTTTTTACAAGGAAGATAAACTTGCATTGAGAAGAAGCAGTAGATAAGCTTCTTCAGAGTCTCTTCCTCTGAGCCTCCCTGTCCTCAGCTGAGAGATGAAAGTATCTCAATTGCTTTCGTGGTTCTCTCTGGGTTTCTTCGACGTATTTTATGGACCCATATATGTTGGTCAAGTCTAGGTAGTTTTCGGTTATGTTAGCCACGGGGAGAAAGTTCGAGCCCCCAATCTCCTCTGGGATGAGGGGGTTCCGGTCTTGTTGATTTCATATGTCAGGGGATATTAGGAGAAAAATATTTTTTTAAAAAATAACATTTGAAAACGGACTAAATGAGCTCCTGAGTCCATTTCATTCAGTTCATTTCTCAAGAATCTTCTCAAATTATCTTGCTCTGCAGCCCAGGTGAGTTCTACACATACCTAATTTACCTCAGAAGCAACTCACTTTGTTCAGAAGTCAACCAAATTATCGTTAATGGAACTGAAAATCATGGAGCCAGTGTCTATTTTGAGTGACCCCTGGAAGAAACATGCCTTCTAGAGGTTTCTATCTTGAGGCAGTAAGGGGTGCTTTAAAAAAAAAAAAAAAAATCTGTTTCAGTTCTGACTGAAGGTTTTTGCGCCATCTGCTGGACATGTATGTTTCAGACAAACGTGAACATGATAGTGTCTTCTCTTATAAAATTACTTTAGAAATTGTAAAATAGATGATTATTATAGGAGATCAGTAAGTATAGGGAATAATCAAGGATGAAACAAAAACCCAGAGATATCTTCTACTAGTATCTTACCGTGTTTCTTTATACACACACAGAATATGTAAGACTTTGGTATTTTTTTAACACAGATCTGAGATCAACCCTATATTGATGTAGGTTTTGACAAAAGATAAAAGGATGCCTGGCAGGTAATGAGATTCACTGAGAAGGACTGCTTTAGACCCTGTCCTGAGTGTGACCTAGAAGCTTTACTTTCCCCATTATGCAGATCTTCAATTTAATGGGGGTGATCAGTGGATTAGACCCAGGAAAAAGTGCCTTGTGTTGCTCACACTCAGGAAATGGATCCCCAAATTACTGTTCCTGATGGTAAAGGTGCCTTTGCTCCTTTCTGCTAGTCAACAGCAGCATTAGGGTGCTAGCTGCTGGGGCACAGGCTGTAGCAGGAAGGGTCTGGGAGGTGCTACCAAATGGAGCGATGAGGTATGTGCAAAGCTACATGCAAGCATGGACCACAGAGGTACTGGTGCTTGTCCTGACTGGAAAATGGGAGTGTCAAGAATGCCCAAGTGGGGCCTGGGTAGGAACTCTCCTGGTATTCAATGCCCACTAATGGAAGGACGTAGAGATAATGAAGCTGGGAAGGAGCATTGAGTCATGTCATGGGAGCCCTGGAACATCTGAGAACCAACCACAAAGCACCATGAAGGGATTGCAGGAGGGATAAGAGGGATGTAGCAGATTTTACCACAAAGCACCATGAAGGGATTGCAGGAGGGATAAGAGGGATGTAGCAGATTTTAAGAGGATCTGTCTAGTTGGAGGTATGAAGGACAGAAGGCAGAGCAACCAGCTTATGCTCTAACACTGGTCTGGCAAATCGAGCGGGTGAAAAACAGATGAAAATTCCTCTTCAGTGAACCCAGGAAAGGCCAATCTGAAAAGCACAATCCTTGAATAACTACTACCAGGTCAGGTGAAACATGGATCCAGTCGTCAAAGACGTCTGAGAGCAAACCAGCAGGTCTATGGGCACCTCCTTGAGGGAAAATGGAAACTCTTTCCTCAGAATTGCCATCTCTAGACAGGCTTTTTGTGTATTGCTGTGGCCTGGGAGACACTGGAGTGCTAGAGAAAAGGGAGCAGAGTGAGAAAATGCCTGGACAAGCCATCTTTTTTGTGAGAAAGGCAGGATGGGGGAGATAAGGTGGTGGCAACCAGCCTGCAGAGAGGCATGACACTCCAGGCTTGACTAAGCCATGGAGCATAGACAGAGCCTTGAGGGAAGCCTCATGCCCAGAGCAGGAACTTGGTGAGGAAATTTCCTTGTCAACATACCTCAGTTGCTCTCCCAGTTCATCCCCCAGACCTTCTCCCACTGTCCTTACATAAATAGCTGCCCCAGAAAGATTGACCTGCATGAGAAGATCACAGATAATCAGAAAGTTTCAGAACGGGGCTTCTGCACACTTGCTAGAAAAAAGAAAACCTAAAAACCTAAAGAATAATCAAGAATACATAAAGAACACATACACTATAAAGCAGGAGACATGTGAACAGGCTTCTCCATGGATTAAAAATAGAATTAGAAAAAAAATTCTTTGATTCAAAGAATCAAACTAGGGAGAGGACTCAAAAGAGATGAGAAAAGGAGAAAAGAACATAAAAAGCAAACTGGGTTGGCAGAGACAGACCTAAATGATATCTATATCCACAAATGTTCATATTAAGGGAAAAAGATAGGAAAGTAATGAACTAAGCATGTATCTTAAAGACACAAGAAAAATATCAAAATATACCTAAACCAGAGGAGGAGAATTGAAAGTTGAAAGTAAAATACAAAAGGATAGCAGGATGGACAGGAGGAGGGATGGAAGTGGAATAGTGTGTATGTGTGTGTGTGGGGGGGGGATGATGTGAGAAAAAAGGAAAGAAGGGGAAAAGGGGGAAGAGGAAGAAAGGAAGGAGGGAGGAAGGGATTTTTCTTCCAAGCAACAAATACATTTTTAAAATACAATTTTAAGTCTAATTACTTAGCTTTGTTTGATGATTAAGTGTTAGATGTTTGCTCTTCTAAACTAGCAATTCTATAAAGTAATGCCCATACAAGATACCAATTTTTCTCCCCCTCCCCCCACCCCTCCATCCCCCACAAAGAACTTTAGCTTTTCTTAGGAGAAATTCCCCAAGGAAGAATTCTGGGCCAGAGATGTCTATTTCAAATTTTCTGTTATACACTAAATGGCTATAATTTTTTTAAGGAAGATGTGACATGAAGCTATTCCAGGAAAAGAGAATAAGAAGAACAAATTTAGTATTTACAACAATTATAAAATGTGTCCTGAGAATGGTGATTAGTCCATGGAGTAGTATGTGCAATATGACAGGTTAACTACTAAATTCATTTAGTAGGAAATATTAGCATTATCATTATAATAGGGATTATATTACAGTAGGGATGTATATGGGCACCTAACATTTTATAGTCATAAACAGTACTACAATAAACTCATGATTTGTTTTACTCTTAAGGTATACAGTACAAATTACAGATTTACATGCAGCTAAAAACTGATAAGTTAAGACAAATATAAACAAAAAATTTTCACATAAAAGATTTTTTAAAGGAATTAATAAACTAAGCATTATTGCAGTATGTGAATTCTTCATTTGTAAAAACAACATGTTTAATTACATTCATCTTGATAGGGTGTGGGCCCCCCCCCCCTCTCCTGTTTAAGATTGCAGGTTTCAAGGACAGGTAATATTAAAATGGGAGAATGACCTTAGCTGGAATTTCCCTTCAGGGGGATGCAGGGGGAAGAAAGAAGTGTAACAGATTTCCTGGAAGGCGGGAAATGAGGGTATATAAAGGGTGTGCAAACAAAGAGAAGGATTCGATTTAATTCGATTGGGATTCCAATATGAAGAGAGGATAGAGAGGAGAGATGGGAATTAGCCATCTTGTAAAGATGTGAGCAATGTGAGCTTGGCCATGTGGCCACCGAGGGCCTGCAACCCTCGGCTGACCCAGACTGGCAGCATGTGTGCTGAATGCAGTTAAGGAGTTTGCAGATTTAAACTCCGTGTTGGAGTTTGTTTTGCTGAGTTTAACTTGTGTCTGCGAGAGGCTGTGCAAAAGTTAGGCCTGAGAAGAAAGTGAACTTGGCTGGTTCGGCACCGTGGAGTTCCTGCTGCCTGAAGGTGACGAGAAGACAGCGTGAAAGAAAACGAGGAGCATTTAAAGGAACAAATCTTCAAGCGTCTGGAGATGGACTCTGTCTGGACATTGGTGAGACGATTAGGACTGAGAGACTGAGGATATTTGGGGCAATCTGGGAAAGGACTTTGAACAATGCTGGGAAAGGTTTTGGACAATGTTGAAGTATTCTGAGTCTTACATATTTTTTTTGTAATTATTAGGATAATTAGAAATCACTTTGTTAGAAATAAATTAGTCTGCACTGCACTGAGAGTCTTACATTGGTTTGGTATTTTGGTTGAGAAGGCTGGGGATGGTGGTAAGAACCCACGAGTGGAAAGTTTAAACT